>OU975474.1:184804-241557 GCA_918857605.2 Philereme vetulata | reverse complement strand
GGACACATCCGATTGTCAACGGCTCCAGTCCGACATAGATAGGGTGGTCCAATGGAGCAGGTCCAACAAGCTACTGTTTAACGTAGCGAAGTGCTCCGTGATGAGCTACAGCCGGGCGCGCGCCCCCTTGCAGTATCAGTACGAGGTGGAGGGGGTAGTGCTGCCGAGAAAGACGTCCGTCCGTGACCTAGGCCTCGAAATGGTCCCTGACTTAAGGTTCCGGCGCCATATTGTAAATGTGTGCGTCAAATCTTTTAGAAACCTGGGTTTTATTCTGAGACGGAGTGTGCATTTTAAAAACATAAATGTTATTAAACTTTTATATAATGCCCTTGTAAGAAGTCATCTAGAAACAAATGCTATAATTTGGAACCCTAACGAAGCTAAGTACAAACTCATGGTAGAAAAGATACAAAATAAATTTACTCGCTTTTTGTACCTAAAAGAATATGGAGTCTATCCATATTACCCATTGATGTACCCGAGTCTGTTCGTGTTAGGTATGGTAGGGTACTGCAGGCTGTCAGTGCGCAGAGACGTCGCGCTGGTGAAGTACATGGTCCGTGTCCTGCGCGGGGAGCTGCACCAGCCGGCGGTGCTGGCGGCGCTACGGCTGCGCGTCCCCAACGACTACTTGGGCGCGCGCCGCCGCCCCGCTATGCTTGAGGTGCCCAACTGTAGGACCAACTTACTTAAGTTTGCCCCCATGTCACTCGCTATAAACTTGCTTAATATCCTGTCCGAAAGTAGCGTGGACATATTTTACCAAAACCTGCCGAAACTCTTAAAAATGGCACAGGTCGTCATTGAAAGTAAATGTATAATATAATGTATACCCAAATGTCTAGTTTCTATAGTATTTGTATTGAATTTGTATTTGTCATATTAATTAACATAAGTTACCTAGACATAGCATTGCCTTAGGGCTTAAAAAAAAAAAACCTGTAATGATGTTGTTTCTAAAATAAATAAATAAATAAATAAATATTCTACATAGTCTATGGAAATTCATGCTTTGTTCTTCTCTCCGGTAATGGCGTCCTAAGAGTACTACTGTGTAAAATTGTTGATAAAGTTGGTGATGATTAAAGAAAATAATTAAAGATGAATTGCTTTCTTTCTATCTAATTAACATGGTAGCAGTCCAGTTTTAAAAGAAATAGAAGAAAGTTGAAGTAAATATAGTAAAAAAATTGAAAGCCGAATACGGCGTGCAAAATGGCGTTTGTGAAAAATAATAAGATTATGATTCCAATATTCGACGGATCAGAATATAGTAACTGGAAATTAAGACTGCTAATGTTTCTGCAGTATAAAAAGTGCAAAGATGTCACGATTCGTCCAAAAAGCGACAGTGACGAGAAAACCTCTTGGGAGGAAAAAGATATTCAAGCGACGAATTATATCTTTAGTGCAATTTCAAACAAACAATTGGAAAACATAAGTGACCTTGATTCGGCATACAATATCATGTGTAACGTTGACGTCAAACTTTCTTCGATGATTTTGAAAAGTCCGTAAACGAGTTGAAGCAAGCTGGTGCAGTAATAAATGAACAGGAGAAACTGAATTACATGTTGAAGGCATTACCCCGAAGCTACAGTCATATGGGTGATTTAATTGACGTGTTGCCAGAAAAAGAGAGAACGGTAGATTACCTCAAAAGCAAAATTAAGTTAAGGAGCATAGAAGAAAAACCAGAGGGGTCATATGAGAGGTCAAATATTTACAAAGCGGAGTCTAATACCTCAACACCGACTAACAACCAGTTTAAATGTTTTAATCGTGGAAAACCTGGTCATATGAAACGAGATTGTTGGTATGGAGAAAATAATCGTGGCCGAGGTAGAGGTTATTCAAATCAACGGAGACGTGGATCATACAATAATACTTCTAGAAATTTCCAAAGAGATCGAGGAAACTTTCAGCCCAATAATAATGATGCACAAGGAAGCAACTTTCATACAGTAGTGAACAATGCCACACATGCGAGAATATTTGTAAAAAAGGTGAGATAAATTAGCTACTAGATAGTGGATGTACCGATCATATTGTTACGAGCTGAGGGTTCGGGATAAAATATTGAAAATCAATCTAACCAAAATAATACTTTTATTCAACAATAAAATGCAAAATACACGATCTTAATCACAACACACTAATTCACAACACTATCGCACAATAAACCACTTAAAAGTGACCAAAATGTTCGCACGTATCGCCAAATCAAGACTGACTCTGCGGATGTCTCCACGCACTATTTATACCGAGCATTATTTCCAGAACCTTCCACTAGTATCTAGAAAAGTATAGGTATTTCGATTGTCTACTATTTCTTAATCTGTGCAACGGTAGGTAAAAACGTGGTATGTAGGCCATTCCATACCAACTATTACCTATTCTGTGACACAGTAGGTATAACTTTGAGAAAAACCGACTATTACTTATTCTGTAACAGCCTCGGCGTAACACTGCCCCCTCCTAAAATATGCTCGTCCCGAGCATTATTAGCCCCGTAATATCGCGCCAGTCGATCAACATGAACAATTTTAGGCGCACCTCGCGTACCCTTCTGAATTCGGTATGTGACGTCATTAATCCTGGTCAACACACGGTATGGTCCATCCCATTTTGCTTGTAATTTAGGGGATTTTCCTTTTTTTCCGTATCGGATTGTGCGACCAGACCTGCGATCCTTCATCAAATCCCAAGTTGTTCAAATTTCGGTCATAACGAGTCTACATTTTGTAGGACATTTGTTGACCAGTTAGTCGGATGTGTTCATTGAAGTCGTTCATTTTATTGCGAAGGTCATTTGCATAATCTGTGATGGTACGCGGAGAATCTGGGAGAATGCCAGTTATCAGGTCTGCAGGCAACCGCAGTTCTCTTCCAAAATTTGCCAATGCAGGAGTGGCGCCTGTACTCTCATGGACTGCACTCCTGTATGACAGTAAAAACGGTTGTATGTGCTGGTCCCAATCGTTTTGCTTAATTTCTACCACTTTGGCCAGATATCTTTCCAACGTCTGATTGAATCTTTCTACCATTCCATCAGACTGAGGATGATACGAAGTGGTTCTTGTTTTATGAGCACCCATTATTCGGCGTGTCTCCTGAAATACTTGTGATTAAAAATTCCTTCCTTGATCACTGTGAATCTCCAGGGGAACTCCAAAACGACAGAAAACTTCGTGGACTAGTTTATCTGCTACCGTCGAAGCTTCTTAATTAGGGATAGCAAAAACTTCTAGCCGTTTTGTGAAGTAGTCCATAACGACCATGAAGCACTTATTTCCATTTTTACTCACAGGGAATGGTCCTACAATATCTAGGGCTATACGCTTCCATGGGGCTCCAACGTTATACAGTTTTAACGCTCCTCTGCTGCGCGTATGGGGCCCTTTCCCTGCCGCACAAGTAGTACATTTTCGGCACCAGTCTTCAACATCTTCTCTACAATGGATCCAGTATAACCGCTCCCTTATTTTTAACAGTGTCCTTTTTACTCCCATATGGCCTCCCGAACATCCTTCATGGTAGAGTTGTAGCACGTCAGGGACCTTGGCTTTGGGAACCACCATTTGCAGATGACAGTGGTCTCCACGAGCGTTTTCACATTTACGACACAACACACCGTTGTGGATAAACAGACTTTCCCACTGTGCCCAATAACTCTTTGATGTTGTGCGCATAGCAGCAACGTCACTCCACAAAGGCTTCGGGTTACGTTACTACCCGCTGTGATCCTTTCAATGATGGGTTTAAGGTTTTTGTCATCATGTTGTGCCTGCTGCAAAGTTTCCTTCTATTCGTCACTTAGGTCCGTTCTCAACAGCCTGACGGGTTCTGCTTCCTTAGACTCATATTTGGCACAATGTTTGCAGTTCTCAGGGCAAGGTCTTCGTGGTAGCACATCCGCGTTCCCGTGAGATTTTTCACTGCGATGCCCAATGTCGAAGTTGAACTCCTGTAATTGTTCAATCCACCTTGCTACCTGTCCTTCAGGATTCTTGAACCGTAAGAGCCATTGCAATGCAGCATGGTCTGTTCAAAGTTGAAATTTACGACCTAGTAGGTATTTGTTGAAATGCTGTAAGGTCTTTACTACAGCTAGCAATTCTCTCCTTGTGACACAGTAATTTCTTTCCAGTTTGGATAAGGATTTACTGAAATAAGCGATCACCACCTCCTGATCTCCTATGCGTTGAGATAACACACCGCCAATACCGGTATTACTCGCATCTGTATCCACAATGAACTCGTTCTCAGTATCAGAGAAGCTAAGAATCGGTGTCTTACACAGACGGTTCTTCAATTCCTGGAAAGCAGTTTCGCATTCCGCATCCCAGCAGAACAGTCGTTTCTCCTCGGTTAGCTTGTGCAAAGGTTTAGCAATATCCGCGAAGTTCTTGACAAACCGTCGATAGTAGGAGCACAACCCCAAAAATGCTCTGACTTCGGTCTTATCTTTAGGAATTGGCCAATCTTTGACAGCGTCAATTTTCTCTGGATCAGTTTGCACCCCTTCTTGTGAAACAACGTGACCCAGAAAGCTTACTTGTTGCCTGAAGAATGAACATTTCCTCGAACTTAACTTCAAATTGGCGGCACGAATTTTTGCCAGCACACGTTCCAGATTTTGAAGGTGGTCCTTAAACGTACGTCCAACAATGATGATGTCGTCCAAGTAAACAAGACACGCGTCACCGATCAACCCGACAAGAATTTGCTCCATCAACCTTTCAAAAGTTGCAGATGCATTGCATAATCCAAATGCCATGACTCGAAATTGCCACAAACCCTTTCCCGTAGAAAACGCAGTCTTCTCCTTGTCCTTAGGGTCTATTTCCACTTGCTAGTAGCTACGCTTCAAGTCTACAGTTGTAAACCATTTCATCCCGGTAAGTGTATCCAATGTGTCGTCAATCCGTGGTAGTGGATAACTGTCCTTCTTGGTAACTGCATTAAGTCGATGATAATCTACACAAAACGCATGATTCCACCCTTCTTTCTGACTAGAACTACAGGAGAGCACCATGGACTAGATTTCATTTCATTTCATTTCATTTCATTTATTCATATCCTTCGACAAATTACATGTGCTTGGACAAGTCAGATGAAACAATTAAAATATGTTACCTACGTAATTATTACATAATCCATAATACATAAAGATACCTATAGTTAATAATTTTTTATAAAAAAAAAAGAAACAGTTCTAAATAATAACAACTTAAAATAAGGTCTGCAAAAGCATCGTCAAATTGTAAATATTAATTATAAATAATGAGAAAAAATAATAATAATAAATTAATAAATTTATATATGTCAGCTAATCATTACAATTCATCAAATTTAAATATTGTTTTATCAGCAAAAGCTTCGTCCAACTTATAATAACTTTTACAAATAAGATGTCTTTATATAAATGATTTAAATGAATTATCTGACATACATATTACATTGTGCGGTATTTTAGATGAAGGTTCTATCACCCCATCCTTCATCATTCCCTCAACCATGGTCTCTACTTCCTTTTCTTGAGCAACCGGTAGTCTCCTAGGTCATTGATGGATAGGTAGCTCAACCCCTGTATTTATCGTGTGCATAACCAGTTCTGTTTTTCCAATATCAGCATCATTTGAAGAGAAAATATCGGCGTAGCGATGTAACATTTCCTCAGTCATAGCAACTTCTTCCCTAGAAAGGTTTTTACGGCAATTTTCTAACAGTGAATTTGTCATTCCCCTTACTGCCGCTAGGACTCGACAATTCCTGACATCTTCGCAGACAGGCTACTTCTTCGCAGGTTCCCATCAAGGTCCCTTTTTTGATGAGGTGCTCTTCATTGCTAAGATTTAATATTCGCACCACTGCAGTATCTGTGGTCACTAGTCCGACTTACTAGTGTCCGAGCCATAATCCACGGAAAGCCATTGTCCGATCTTTCCACCAATACACATCGATTCTGTTCTCCCGTAGTTCGTGGCAAGTTTACTGGTACAATGGTTTCTGATCTTGGCGGAAGAACAATTTTCTTCAGACAGTACACCTTACCCATGGTCCCACCTTCCATAAAGAACTCCTCTTCTCCACATTGTAAAACTCCTTGAATTATGTCAATTCTACAATGGTGCTCTCGTAAGAAATCTAAACCCAGATTGCAGTCATCAACTATATCGGCAATGATGATGTTTTGCTTGAAAGGCCTTTCACCCAGCATAACCTCCACCCGCTTTTCACCCTGGACGGATATGTGCTGGCCGGTTGCCGTCAGGAGCTGAATTCGCTCATGGCTACTGTTGAATTTCCCAAGAAACCGATTAGCCAGTTGGGAACTGACCACTTTACGGGAAGCACCAGTATCCAAAGTCAACTTACAAGGTGTTCCATTAATTTGGCCTTTGATAGTCAGGCCATCATGAACTTGTGAGATCGTAATTCCTAGGGCTTTCTCAATACCAGCCAGCAATCGCCCCGCAGTCCTGGCGCTTACTCGTTTTTCTGCTGCTGTTGATCGGGACTTACCTGAGCACTCTCCTCTCTTTTTGGGCAACTCGACCTCAGATGTCCTCTCTCTCCACACCCGAAGCATCTAGGGCTAAACTTTGGTCGACTGTCGTGAATGTAAGAGTCCTTAACTTCTCTGATGCGGTGAGCTCGGGGGTCCTGACGCACGGCCTCCACCTCCAACGCATGGGCCAAGGCATTTTTCAAGGTATCATGATGTCCAAGCCTTACAGCAGCTCTCACTTCCAAGTCACGTATTCCGTCAACGAATGCCTGATAAGGTGTGACATGAGTACTTGGTGATATTTTAAAACGAAAACGCGCGCAAGCGTTCAAAGTAAATTTTCATGTTTATGCTACATGCATTATCATCATCATTTTGGATGTCCAAATTTTTTTTTTGTTTTTGTAGGGGCATAAGGCAACTTGCTTAGTAAATTTTCATGTTTATGCGACATCCATCATCATCATCATTTAGGATGTCAATTTTTTTTTTAGTTTTTGGAGGGGCATAAGGCAACTTGCTTAGTAAATTTTCATGTTTATGCGACATCCATCATTATCATAATTTTGGAAATCCAATTTTTTTTTTTAGTTTTTGGAGGGCATATGGCAACTTTTTTAGTAAATTTTCGTGTTTATGCGACATCCATCATCATCATCATTTTGGATGTCCCAAATTTTTTTTTTAGATTTTGGAGGGGCATAACGCAACTTGCTTAGTAAATTTTCATGTTTATGCGACATCCATCATCATCATCATTTTGGATGTTCAATTTTTTTTGTTCGTTTTTGGAGGGGCATAAGGCAACTTGCTTAGTAGATTTTCATGTGTATGCAACATCCACCATCATCATCATTTTGGATGTCCAAAATTTTTTTTAAGGGCCTAAGGCAACTTGCTTAGTAAATTTTCATGTTTATGCTAGATGCATTATCATCATCATTTTGGATGTCCACATTTTTTTTTGTTTTTGGAGGGGCATAAGGCAACTTGCTTAGTAAATTTTCATGTTTATGCGACATCCATCATCATCATCATTTTGGATGTCAAATTTTTATTTTAGTTTTTGGAGGGGCATGAGGCAACTTCCTTTGTTAATTTTCATGTTTATGCGACATCCATCATCGTCATCATTTTGGATGTCCAAATTTTTTTTTTATATTTTGCCGGGGCATAAGGCAACTTGCTTAGTAAATTTTCATGTTTATGATTGCTTCTACCACCTCGATATCCTCTTTGATTGCTTCTTTCACTTCGTTTTCGTCTTTGAATGCTTCTTTTACTTCTTCCACTTCAATATCCTCTTTGATTGCTACTTCCACTTTGATACCGACTTTGATTGCTTCTTCCACTTCGATATCCTCTTTTATTGTTTTTTTTTAATTTAATATCCTATACATACGCTGCGGCAAGTCATACAGAAGACCGAAGAGTATAACTTGCCGCTATGTCTCGCGTTTGTGGACTATGAGAAAGCCTTCGATTCGATCGAAACATGGGCAGTGCTTGAGTCTCTCCAACGATGCCGTATTGACTATCGGTACATCGAAGTGTTGAAGTGTTTGTATAAAAACGCCACTATGTCAGTCCGAGTACACGAACAGAGCTCGAAGGCGATTCCCTTAAAAAGAGGCGTAAAACAGGGAGATGTAATCTCTCCGAAACTGTTTACGACCGCATTGGAAGATGCCTTCAAGCTTCTGGAATGGAAAGGACTGGGCATCAATATTAACGGCGAATACATCACTCACCTTCGGTTTGCCGACGATATTGTGGTCATGGCAAAGTCGATAGAAGAGCTCAGCACGATGCTCGAAGGCCTCAATCGAGTCTCCCAACGGGTAGGACTTAAAATGAACATGGACAAGACGAAAATCATGTCGAATGTCCATGTCGTCCCTGCCCCAGTTATGGTTGAGAACTCGGCTCTTGAAGTTGTCGACGCGTATGTATACCTAGGACAAACAGTCCAATTAGGTAGGTCCAACTTCGAGAAAGAGGTCAATCGTCGAATCCAACTCGGATGGGCAGCGTTTGGGAAACTTCGCAACGTCTTTTCGTCCAACATACCTCAGTGCCTTAAGACGAAAGTCTTCAATCAGTGTGTGTTACCAGTGATGACATATGGAACCGAGACGTGGTCCTTCACTATTGGCCTTATGAATAAGCTCAGAGTCGCTCAACGAGCTATGGAGAGGGCTATGCTCGGGGTTTCTCTACGGGATCGAATCAGAAATGAGGAGATACGTAGGAGAACTCAAGTCACCGACATAGCCCGACGGATTAGCACGTTGAAGTGGCAATGGGCAGGCCATATATCGCGCAGAACAGATGGCCGATGGGGCCGAAAGGTTCTCGAGTGGAGGCCACGGACCGGCAAGCGCAGCGTAGGACGTCCACCCACAAGATGGGCAGACGACTTGGTAAGAACCGCAGGTCGGCGTTGGATGCAGGCCGCTTCCAACCGCAGTTCCTGGAGATCAATGAGGGAGGCCTTTGTCCAGCAGTGGACGTCCTACGGCTGATATGATGATGAATATCCTATTCTATTGCTTCGTTATCTTCGATATCTTATTTGATAGATTCTTCCACTTCGATATCTTCGTTGATTGCTTTTTCCACTACGATATCCTCTCAACAAAATTATGATATTTCCGTAAAAAAACTTTAAGTGCTCGTATCTTGTAAACGGAAGCAGTTAGGCATAGTAAAGTATACAAAATGGTAGTACAAATTTTTTGTGGAATCGTTTTTTTATTGTCATCATCGATCTTGATAGATATCCTTTTTGATTTCTTCTTTCACTTCGGTATCTTCTTTAATAGTGTTTTCTACTTCGGTATCCTCTTTGAATGCTTATTCCAATTCGATATCGTCTTTGATTGCGTCTTCCACTTGGATATTCTCTTTTATTGCTACTTACACTTCGATATCGTCTTTGACTGCTTCTTCCACTTCGATATCCTCTTTTATTGCTTTTTTTAAATTTAATATCTCATTCGATTGCTTCGTTAACTTCGATATCTTATTTGATAGATTCTTCCACTTCGATATGTTTGTTGATTGCTTCTTCCACTACGATATCCTCTCAACAAAAATACAATTTTTTTTAAATTTTTTTAATTGCTTGTATCTTCTAAACGGAAGCAGTTAGGAATAGTAAAGTTTACAAAATGGTAGTACAAATTTTTGGTGGAATCGTTTTTTTATTGTGATCATCGACCTTGATAGGTATCCTTTTTGATTTCTTCCTTTACTTCGGTATCTTCTTTAATCGTGTTTTCTACTTCGGTATCCTCTTTGAATGCTTATTCCAATTCGATATCGTCTTTGATTGTGTCTTCCACTTGGATATCCTCTTTTATTGCTACTTACACTACGATATCCTCTCAACAAAATTATGATATTTCTTAAATAAACTTTAATTGCTTGTATCTCCTAAACGGAAGCAATTAGACATAGTAAAGTTTACAAACTGGTAGTACAAATTTTTGGTGGAATCGTTTTTTTATTAACATCATCGATCTTGATAGGTACCCTTTTTGATTTCTTCTTTCACTTCGGTATCTTCTTTAATCATGTTTTCTACTTCGGTATCATCTTTGAATGCTTATTCCAATTCGATATCGTTTTTGATTGCGTCTTCAACTTGGATATTCTCTTTTATTGCTACTTCCATTTCGATATCGTCTTTGACTGCTTCTTCCACTTCGATATCCTCTTTTATTGCTTTATTATATTTAATATCCTATTCGATTGCTTCGTTAACTTCGATATCTTATTTGATAGATTCCACTTCGATATCTTCGTTGATTGCTTCTTCCACTACGATATCCTCTCAACAAAATTATGATTTAAAAAAAAAAACTATAATTGCTTGTATCTCCTAAACGGAAGCAGTTAGGCATAGTAAAGTTTACAAAATGGTAGAACAAATTTTTGGTGGAATCGTTTTTTTATTGTGATCATCGATCTTGATAGGTATCCTTATTGATTTCTTCTTTCACTTCGGTATCTTCTTTGATCATGTTTTCTACTTCGGTATCCTCTTTCAATGCTTATTCCAATTCGATATCGTCTTTGATTGCGTTTTCCACTTGGGTATTCTTTTTTATTGCTACTTACACTTCGATATCGTCTTTGACTGCTTTTTCCACTGTGATATTCTCTTTTATTCCTTTTTTAAATTTAATATTTATATTTAATATTCTATTCGATTGCTTCGTTAACTTCGATATCTTATTTGATAGCTTCCACTTTGATATCTTCGTTGATTGCTTCTTCCACTACGATATCCTCTCAACAAAAGTATAATTTTTCCTAAAATAACTTTAATTGCTACTATCTTCTTTACGGAAGCAGTTAGGCATAGTAAAGTTTACAAAATGGTAGAACCAATTTTTGGTGGAACTGTTTTTTATTATCATCATCGACCTTGATAGGTATCCGTTTTGATTTCTTCTTTCACTTCGGTATCCTCTTTGATTGCTTCTTCCACTTCAAGATCGTCTTTGATTGCTTCTTCCATTTAGTTACCCTTATTAATTACTTCATCCACTTGGGTATCCTATTTGATCGCGTTTTCTACTTGGATATCCTATTTGATTGCATCTGTCCCTTTGATGTCCGCTTTGACTGCTATTTCCACTTGGATATTCTCTTTGAATGCTTTTTATATTTTGATATACTCTTTGATGATTGCTTCTTCCACTTCGATATCCTCCTTGATTGCTTTTCTACTTCGATATTCTCTTCGTTTGCTTTTTCTATTTTGATATCCTATTTGATAGATTCTTCCACTTTGATAATCTCTTTAATTGCTTTGTCATCTTCGATATCCTCTTCGATAGCATTTTTCTTCGATATCCTGTTTGGTTGCTTTTTTCACTTCGATATCGTCTTTAATTTCTTCTTCTACAAACAGAAAAACACGCGAGCTGCGAGCAGCTCGCGCACTACGCGACCTCTAGTCTAAAATATACAACTCAAGCGGAGGACTAGTTGCAATAGCACTGAAAGATTAAAGGCTTTACAAAATGAAAAGTTTTATGTTAAGGGAGCAACTGGAAGTGAATGTGGCGACTCAAACTACTTTGGCTACAAAAGAAAAACTACACAGAACGCTCGGACATGTTAATTTTAAAAACCTGAATATAATGTGCAAGAACGAGCTATTCGAAGGAATACCTAGAGAACTTGAATCTGAATATATGAAGTGTGCCATATGTATAGAAAATAAAATGCATAACTTACCATTTGAGAATAATAGAAGAAGAGCAGAAGATATATTAGATATAGTACATACAGACTTAAATGGGCCCCATAATACAACAGGATGCAATGGTGAGAGGTGTTTTTTAAGTTTTATCCATGACTACAGTAAGTTGATCAAAGTATATTGCATTCAGTCAAAAGATCAAGTTTATGAATGTGACAAGTTGCATTATAAAAAGCATTAGATATTTTGTTTATTTACATTATGTTTTTGTTATAAACTTCAATTTTTGTCGTCAAGTTCCAAATGTCAATGTCAAATCAATGATTCGATGTCTTGGAGATTTTTTTAGAACGAAATTATATTATACATGTTTCCGAACGAAACGTTTGGTCAATGGCTATATTTATAAGAACAATGACCTGTAATTGAGGCTTATTGATAATGTTATGATGGTACATTAGAACAATAAATAATTGTATTAATATTATTTATATTTTCAGCTGTGTTTACATTTTGTTTCTCTATTCCTAAAATATAAGTTTTAAAATAATTACTTATCAGGATTGATATGTATCATTGATATGTTGTCATATGTTAGTAATACGATTTTCAATTATCGAAAGATTGTGTAATTATTTATTCAATTTTTAAAAATGTTCTACTTAATTAGATTTTGTTAAAATTAACGATATGAGAATAATGCTGTGATTGGTGGCGCCCAAAAAGTAGAAATTTTTGCCATATTAATACGATTTTGTGATTGTTAGGACTTGTAATAATCATTAACTAAGTTTTAACATACTTTAAGTTCATTATATATTGTTGTTATAGCCAATATAAAAAGATATTATGATGTAAACAACCAATGCTTGTGATTGGCTAAAGATGTCGTGACTTTTTACGACTTTTGGGGGGTATAAATAGCATTGTAAATGCCCTGGGGGTACTATTGTATTCCTGGCTCGAGAACAAGTTAAGTACCAACCAATTCTCTAATACTGCTGTAATATCTTCCTTTGTAAACTTGTACTTCTGTGTGTTACCTGATTGGCTTGTGTGAGCTATCGTGTATTTAGATTATTGTAATAGACCGTATAGTTATTCAAACTATACCAGTTATGCTGTCGCCCATCCAGCTTATTTTGTGTAGATAATTTTGGAATATAATCTAGATATTTCTCATTAGCGTCAGCCTTTTGCTTCAATCTATTACCTGTTTATAGTATGTAATGAATGAGTACACGTTGTTGAAGTATTTTGTGTTTATTTTGTGTATATTCTATAATAAAATTAACAAATCCCTATTAGGTTGTGTATAGCTCAAGGCACAGTAGCTGTAAAAGTTGTATTGCGAGTCCAGCACAATGCCACTTTGGATATTGACTTGTATTTCTAGATAGGTCATAGTGAATTATTAGTAGACTGTTATATCATTTCTATCAAATGCTTAACACATTATGTAAATGAAGTGCAGAATTGAACAGGGAAAATGATTAAAGAATTACGGTGTGGCAATGGAACAGAGTACATAAATTCCAAAGTATACCAGTTTACTAGAGATAAGGGGATATTGGTTAAACCTTGTCCGGCTTATGTACATCAATTGAACGACACTGCAGAAATATTTAACAGATCAATCATGGACATGGCAAGATGCTTATTAACAGAAGCAAAAGTTGATAGAAGATTTTGGCCAGAAGTTGTAAAAGCTGCTGCTTATTTAAAGAACCGGACTTTGACGAACACTATGGAGAAGAAGACACCATATGAAATATTTTTTAAAAGGAAGCCATCTATAAAAATTCTGCGAATATATGGCAGCAAAGTATATGTCAGAATACCAGAGGAAAAGAGGAGGTCTAAATGGGACAAAAAAGCGAAATTAGGAGTACTACTTGGATATACAGAAGTTGGATACAGAGTGTTGATAAATAACAGGCTTATAGTGGCAAGACATTGTGATATTATTGAGGAAGATGTAAAATGTATTGGCTTTAATGACGACCAAGAGGAAGAAAATATTAATCAAGGATGTAGTTTAAAACAAGATGATACAGAAAATACTGAAAAGGAAATGACATATGAGATTAATTAAAAGGAAAAAGATAAAGAGGCAAAAGAAAATGATGATGAGACAGTTAATAAGAAAAGACCACGACAGATAAAAAGACCAACTAGAATTGATGAAGAGT
Source organism: Philereme vetulata (assembly GCA_918857605.2). NCBI lineage: Eukaryota > Metazoa > Arthropoda > Insecta > Lepidoptera > Geometridae > Philereme > Philereme vetulata. The sequence goes on along the minus strand of OU975474.1, from coordinate 227,630 downwards.
TTGGCAGATTTCACAGGAGACACTGTAACTAGGAAGTCTACTACAGGCTTTGTAATTAGATTGTTTGGAAATGTAATATATTGGAAGTCTAAAAAGCAAAACAGTGTAACTAAATCTTCAACATTTGCTGAATATATTGCATTGTCAGAAGCTGTAACAGAGATAAAATTTCTGATTTGTTTAACAAATGATGTATTCTCAAAGGTGTCAGAACCTGTAAAAATATTTGAAGACAACTCAGGAGCCTTGGCTATTGCAAGGTATGGTAACTTTACTAAAAATTCTAAACATATTGAAGTTCATTACCACTTTGTTCATGAAAATGTTAGAAATGGAACTATTGAAGTTGTAAAAGTCACATCTGAAGAGAATATTGCAGTTATCTTTACAAAATCTTTAGGAAATATTAAATTAATTAAATTTAGAAGTATGTTAAACTTTAAGTAAAGTAATATAGTTATAGATTTCAGTATAAATTAGTTAATGTAATTATGAAGAATATAAATGTAAGGAGGCGTGTTAGTTACGTACATCCATAGTCTATGGAAATTCATGTTTTGTTCTTCTCTCCGGTAATGGCGTCCTATGAGTACTGTGTAAAATTGTTGATAAAGTTGGTGATAATTAAAGAAAAGAGTTAAAGATGAATTTCTTTCTTTCTATCTAATTAACAAATCTAAACAAATTAACTGAACTAACATTACATAGAGGTACATAGCTGAAGCTACCACGAAAAGCTGCGGTGCCATGTGCAGGCGTCACCAGAAGAGACTCTGAAGCTCTGGTATCATATTTATTACTAGCTGACCAATCCGCGGCTTCGCACGCGTGATTGGGCAATAAAAAGTATCCTATGTGTTAATCCAGGTTATGATCTACGTACATACCAAATTTCATTGAAATCGGTTCAGCCATTCCGGCGTGAAAGAGTAACAAACATCCATACATCCGTACATACAAACTTTCGCGTTTATAATATTAGTAGGATAATCGCGGAACCAGGTTAATTTGTGAAAGAGATATTCTGGTTTCCGGCTCTTGATGACACCAAACAGAAGGATAGCAAAATGGAGATGTCTTCTGGAGGACATTTTGAAAAGTTTTGCTCGATTTATAAAAGGTGTTACATGTGCCCTAGCTGGGATAGAAAAACAAAACCTAGCACAAGTGTTCTGTACACGTTGAATTAACTTCTCAGTCCGAGCCAATAATCTGGGGCCATAGACTGTATCCACATAATTAAGCCTGGAAACGACCTATTAGAAACCTCAATATCGTTTTTGAAGACCTGTCTATAGATACCCCACAAGTTTGAGTTTAATAAAAAAAAAATTTTGAGTTTAAGTTCTTAGTATGGGGAACCCCTAAAATTTATTGGTTTTTTTTCTATTATTGTGTGAAACTCTTAATGCGGTTCACAGAACACATCTACTTACCAAGTTTCAACAGTATAGTTCTTATAGTTTCGGAATAAAGTGGCTGTGACATACGGACGGCCAGACAGACAGACATGACGAATCCATAAGGGTTCCGTTATTTGCCATTTGTCTACGGAACCCTAAAAAGTTACAACGAACTAGGTACAAGAACTTTTATATTATGTTACTTGCTGCTATGGAACCCTCCATGGGCGAGTCCAACTCGCACTTGGCCGCTTTTTTCTGTTATCCGAAGTCGGTTATATTTTTGTTAAAATTTTACTTGTTATTGAAAACAGGGTTAGTTAATTCACTCAATTGCTCATTTTACGGAAACGCGAGTTTAGTTTATTTATTTGACAAATGTTATTTGTTTTTCAATTTTCGATGAATCAAACTCTGTAATTATTTTTGTTTCTCTCTTTAATAACCGAGTCAGTCTTGTTCGAAATATTCGCATAAAACAGGTAGGTAACCGCAATTCACTCTTAAATCAAGTTCTTTTGCTTATCCTAAATTTCGTTACAATACACCAACCCTGGTTTTGGAATTTTGAGGTCGTTTAAAAGCCTTGGCACATGGCTGACCGAATTTTCTTGAAATATATTCCGATTTTTTTCAATACTAGAAATATATTTTACTGGTGGTAGAGCTTTTGTGAACGAGCTCGAGGAAGTGGGCACCACTGCCTTATCTTTATCTGCCGCCAAATAGCAGTATTTGTGCTACTGTGTTCCGGTTAGATGGTAATGGAATGTTCCTGTAATTACTGGCACATAGGCATAACAGCTAAGTCCTATAGTCTATAACTTATCTTGAAGAAACAATCGCCGACCGAACAAATGATGGTAATAGTGATGTACAAAAATGCAGCCACAGACGATACATCAATTCTGGACAGTAAATATTGATTTAGTAGCTGTTTGCTGCTGCTGTATTAATTCTATTTAACGTCTGAGAGTTGTAGATGGTGCTAGGTTTGAGGAGTGTATCTTATGAATGAATGAATGAATGAAATACTCTTATTGCACACCAAATAAAAATACAGTAATAATGGAAATAAACAATAAATAAAGGTACAATGAGCGGTCTCTTATTTTTTTTTTTTTTAGGATTTCTTTTTGTTGTTTGTTTTTAAAGTATTTGCCTTAGTAATGTTCGTGGCTATTTATTATGCAATTCGTGTATGTTATGTATTGTTAATTTATTGAGTATCTTCTCCTTTTAATTTGTCTACATGTTATTTATATTGTATTTGTATTTTTCTATTTGTATTGTTTTTTTCAAATGATCGTGTCGTCACGTCACCTAGGCCCTGTCAGAAAACCAGCGCTGTATCGTATCCACCGTGGTACGAAACAGCTTATGCTGAGACAGGGACCATTTTGTCCCCACGCAACACCAGTATTGTCTGTCTGAGTGAATCTTGACTTTGCCTTTGTTTTTATTCTTTTTTATTGTGTGTGATGTCAAGTGGGTTCAAATAAATATATTTTCTTCTTTTCCTTCTTCTTCTTCTATAGTATGGCAACGTATCCACATAGAGATCCAGACAACATAATACCTTGTTTTGAATTCTATGTGGATATCCATGGGCTGCAGTATCCACTTAATATCTGGTGGACTGCATGCTCGTTTGCCATATAAGTTTTATAAAAAAAAAATTTTTTTTGGTATTTCTCGGTGGAATGAAGCGAATCTTTTTGTAGACCTGGTTGTGTGTAAAGTAAAATTATTTTTCCGAGCCGTGTTGGCCTAGTGGGATGAACTTCGATTTCTGAGACCTTTCCGTTGCATGCATTAACTATGTCATCTAAGTTGACTATTCCTTATAGTTCAACTAGTTGAATTTTTCCACATAGTTGAGAGAATAGAAGCGAGTAACTCTACTTCATACGGGCTTTCCTGTCTATCCCACCAGTTCCACCAGAGCTGTGCGAGAAAGCTATGCAGTATACGAGGAAAAACTCCATGCATAGGATAGCTGGGTTAAGTTAAGCTAGGCAAATGAAGCAACCTTAAAGCTGCGGCTCCATTGAGGCGGAGACGAGCGGAGCTGAGAGGAGCAGAGCTGTGAAAAGAGGTACGTGATTCCACTGAGGCGGAGACGAGCGGAGCTGAGTGGAGCAGAGCTGTGAAAAGAGGTAAGTGATTCCACTGAGGCGAGCGGAGCGGTGTATAGCGAGCCGGGACGAGCAGTCGAGACCCAATACATTACAGTTAGTTAACTGATATCTGGAGAGTGCACACGTCATGTCGGTGCTAAGTAAAAAAAAAGCCGTTTTATATCTAACATTGCTAGAAGACGAAGAAATCGAAGCAATGAACATTGCTTTGATTGCCGCAAAATACTTAGCTCCACTAAGAGAAACCATAGATTCTGGGTGAGAGAACACATAAAATATCATTCAACACAAGGGGAATTCGAAACTTTTTTTCAAACATGTGACGACGAAACATTTGAAAGTTCTTATAGAGTAACCAGGAAGACTTTTTATGAATTGCATAGCCTGATTGGACCTCATTTAAGGAAGAATGACACTAACTGCAGATTATCGATTAGAAGTGAAGAAAGGTTGGCGTTGTGTCTGAAGTAAGTGAATACTATTTAATTGTAAAAAAAAAAACATTTCAGAACTTCACTGTCCCCATGATATGCTTTTTTGAAATACTCCACGCTCTTACATACCTACATTGTTTCGGCCATTGTTGTTTTTTTATGGGATTGCATTTTCATTTTCAAATCTACATACTCATACCAAATTTCAAGTTACTCTGACATCTCGAAGTAGGTGAAAATCGACTTGTAAGTTCATGATGTGTAATACAAACCAACACATAAACAGCGTGACAGGTGAAACTGAATAAAACGCTTGTAATAATATTTATTAGTAATTATTTATTGTTACAGAATCATGACACAGACACACTTGATTTTGTTTATATTTAACGCAGTATAAAACCGAGCGGGAAAGTGTAAGTCAGGCTGGGGCATCTAGGTTTCTGTTTATGTTAGTATCGGGTGTAGCTGGTTCTTTATTTCGCAAAGTTTCCGTGTTTGAATAATTGGCCGAAGTATTTGAATCTGTACTTGTGCAGTATCCATAATTCGGAGCAGTCCACAAATGTTGATCATTTACTTCCTCGGCTTCCATAAGAGCGTTCATTGCGTTCCGTTTAACTTGGCGTTGCAAATAAGCCGGAAGTTTTTTCACACTCTTTGCCATTCCAAGAAAAAAATGATCTATTTCGTCAACGCTATCGGGTGCTGTCAAAATTTCTTTTATTTCAGCTCGTTCTTTCATCAATTGCTGGTGATTTTTTTTTAGTAGCTCAGTAATATCATCAGCTTTTCTTTTATTGGTAGTTGTTGAAGAAGCGTGGGATGAATGAGATGGCGAAGGAGCAGCATTTTGTGTTGTCGAATTTTGAGAGTTATCAGTTGTAGGTTCTGACAGAATACTTTCTATATCTGATAGCAGCTCTTCTTGTGATCTCGAGTTATTTTCTGTACTGGAACCTGCAGACATTCGTGTATCGTCAGTGCCTGGGCTCCTGATTTCTTGTTGCTCGTAGTTCGTCGTTCGGTCTCTATTACACATATACGGCAGTAAAAACTCCATTTGTTTTTGATACTTCCATAATTTTTTTTGTTTTGTTGCCTGACCACTTCTAGTACAATTTTGTCTTTTTATGGCGTCGCGGTGGTTGTCGCGTAATTTTTTCCACTTTGCTTTAGCTGTGGTAACTGAAAGAAAAGAAAATCAAGCTTTATTTTGTGAAAGTAATATAGTAAAATATATTTACAGATATTTAGCGACTGGCAGCAAGTTTTCAACCATTGCAGAAAATTTTAGAATTGGAAAAAGTACTGTATCAAAGATTATTCCAGAAGTTTGTGATTGCATTTGGAAGGTGCTGCAGCCGTTATACATGCCAGTACCAAATAAAGATGATTGGTATAGAATAGCAAAAGATTTTGCAGACTTGTGGCAATTCAAGAATTGTGCTGGTGCGCTGGACGGCAAACATGTGTACATTAATGCACCAAAAAATTCAGGGTCTTCATTTTTTAATTATAAACACAGATTTTCAATCGTTTTAATGTGTGTAGCCGACGCTAGAAGGAAAATAATAATGGCAGATATTGGGTCTATGGGGAGGTTCAGTGATGGAGGAATATTCTCTGATAGCGAATTTGGAAGGCGACTACAAAACAATGCTTTAGATTTACCACCACCTGAACCACTAACTCAAGATGGAGAACCAGTACCATTCGTATTTATTGGGGACGAAGCTTTTCCCTTGTCTTATAATTTAATGCGTCCATATCCTAGAGATCAATTGAATGCAAGCAAAAGAATATTTAATTACAGGCTATCAAGAGCTCGTCGTATTGTAGAGGCGACATTCGGTGTGTTGAAAAGGAAATGGTATGTGTATCATAGAGAATTTGAATGCCAAGTCGATACTGTCGATAAAATTGTTAAAGCAACAGGCATTTTACATAATTATTTGATTGAAAACCAGCCAAACTTTTTAAATGAAATAAATGCAGATGCGGTACCAAGAGACGAGAGGGATAGCAATACATTGACGATAACAAATAATGCAAGTACAAGGGAAATTTACCGGATCCGAGATATATTTTGTGATTACTTCAACAACGAGGGTAAAGTCCCGTGGCAGGAGACCCGTATTTTGCGACGCCTGAGCATTTTATAATTTAAATAAATACGTATTGTACTTACCATTCTGAATACTTGTTTCATTCGCCACTATCTGCCATGCCGCATCCTTCGTCTCATTACACTTGTAAGTAGTAAGTTGAGTGTTCCACAAACATGGGTACTTTTTGACATTTTCAATGAACAATTCGTCACCCATTGTAGCGTACGCAGTTGTGTAGTATCGGTGACGCTAGCGGTCCAACTGACTATGCGGACTGCGGCTCGAAACCGATTCGAATCCCGCCCCTCCACTCTGCTTCGCCCCTCTCTGGGCCCTTGATTGTCGATTTCTACCACGTCACTTCGCCGCTCATCTCCGCTTGACTATTTCCATTGAATCGGAGCGGAGACGAGATGTGGATTTCATGTAATATGATTGGTCGATCCCCACACGTCTCCTCTCCGCTCCGCTCGTCTCCGCTTGACTGTTTCCATTGAAGCGGAGCGGAGACGAGATGTGGATTTCATGTAATATGATTGGTCGATCCCCACACGTCTCCTCTCCACTCCGCTCGTCTCCGCTTGACTGTTTCCATTGAAGCGGAGCGGAGACGAGATGTGGATTTCATGTAATATGATTGGTCGATCCCCACACGTCTCCTCTCCGCTCCGCTCGTCTCCGCTTGACTGTTTCCATTGAAGCAGAGCGGAGACGAGATGTGGATTTCATGTAATATGATTGGTCGATCCCCACACGTCTCCTCTCAGCTCCGCTCGTCTCCGCTTCAATGGAGCCGCAGCCTAATTGCGGGGTTGACATAAATCAGTAGCTTAGCAACGTAGCACATCTCTGGTGGAAAGGGAGCCTTAATCCTATGATGATGATGATGTCATCCAGGCCGATTTCGGCTACGGCGCCATTGTTTCTGCAGAGTTATGTTACGTTGGTGTGCTCTAAGATGACTTGAGTAGCTAATCTTAGTTTTAAACTTGTAAATCGGCTAACTAGGCTGGTATTGTTCCCGACATCTTTCTTTACAATGTTCAAACGTAGAAACCTGTTAATCGCCTCACGTTTAGTTCTAAGCTATTTGTCCAAACAAATTGTATCGTCGTTGGTTTCTCTAAATAAATCTATACTAAAACTAGCTGTTGCCCGCGACTTCGTACGCGTTATACTACTAAATGAGTACTAATTTATCACAACATATCACATTAATTTATGTGATGATGTTCAGTGAGGATGTTTGTTTATTTGTTGCTCAATAACGTCGTAACGGCTGAACCGATTTCGATGAAATTTGGTATGTACGTAGATTTTAACTCGAATTAACTTACTGCTATAAAAATAAAAAGAATAAAAATATTGCTGGACATTTCACACAGCGCTATCTAGCCCCAAACTAAGCAGAGCTTGTTCTATGGGAACCAAATACTTAACTGATATAATATTTATATACTTTTTTTTTGTAAATACATACTTATAATATATAGAAAAACAACCAGACCGGGAACAAATATACGTAAATCATGCAAACATTTGTTCTGCGGCGGGAATTACTACCTCCTGCGTCTCAGCCGGCTTTTCACCCACTGCGCCACGGAGGTCGTCTACTTTTTATCCCATAAATTAGGTAAAAAAATTGCAGCTACATAAACTTCGTTGTGAAGTCCACTCCCCTTAAGTTTAATATTGTCGCAATGGTACGGCTAGCATTTTGTATGGCACCATACAAAATGCTAGCCGTAGTGACCCCAGCCCACTCTCTGTATGTTAGATATAAGCGCAATGATGAGTCATAAAAATGTTAGCTGTTACCAGCGTCTTCACGCACGTAATACTATGGTGTAAATATACATACAGCTAATATTAAGAGACTCTAGTGAGACGCTACCTAGAAAGAGCCGGCTGAAAAAATCGGCGGTAGCTGAAAATTTGTTGTCACTCATCATTGCGACCCTATTTATCTTAAAGAGGGTGAGCTGGGAGATGCTGTGCTAGATCCAATTTTTTGAATTATCATTTAACCCTATCGTTAGATAAGTTATTGTTATTGTTGTGAATTGTTTATGAAGCAAACAATAAGATGGTTAGTTCAGAACTGACTCTTTATTCAACCAAGAAGCCTACCCACATATTTAGATTGTAACAAATCCAGTACATGTTTCCCTTAATAGATAGTAGTTTATTTAGTTATTACCTACAGAATGGTCGGAGGTTAAAGAATCGTGTTAAGTTGATGTTTACTACATAACACATCCTTTCCTCTCAGAAACAATATGCGTAAGTAGGTAGGTTTATCACTAAACACAAGTCACAATTAAAATTGAAAACACAATTTAATGAATACTTACATGCATTTATAATCTAGTTTCTGTTGAGATATTAAAAGTACTTACCTAATTGAAATGCTACATTACCACTTATTTGTATTCTCAAAAACATATACAAAGTAGGTAAGAACATTACATGATATAATTTTTTGTTGAATATAACTATTCATTAAAATAGTTACTACAACGCATATTTATAATTAAGGCGATAAAAACACATTTAAATAATATAAATTAATTACATTGATTTAATATCATAATAATTTTAACAATTTTCACAATAGAACGACTATCTATAGTTTAAATTCAGTATAATGTAATTCAATCAGCATTCTAGGACGGTACCTACCTGGGTACGTACAAAGTAGCAATTTAATATTATTGTAAGTTTAATAACTTATTTTTTTCAATTTTATTTTAGCCTCTCTTAGCAGCCCTTCCAGAATATGGGTTGGAGTGATTGGGTGATTCATCCGGTGAAAGATCGTAATCCGAGTCATCGTCGGTGTTTGCGCATGACCTGTATATTTCAAATTGTTCTCCGGATATGTCCTCGCAGCTCGTATCATTATCGCGAACTGTCTCATTTATCGGTGCCGTGAGAGACAGAGATTGCCTCCTATTCCTACGCAAAACCTTTCCTGAGTCATCAGTGATAAAATAGGAGCGCGGTTGTGGAGCGCGTGAGGATACTCGTGCGTGACGACGCGTCGCGCCGTCCACTGCAACCACCTCGTCACCGAGCTCCAGCTGCAGGAGCGCTCGAGCGCTTCTATCGGACCGCAAGCGGCTCTTTTCTTGATCGCGTAAAATATGTTCAAGGTCGGCCGTGCTATCTCTGTCTGGCTTTAATTTGTCTGGGTGCGAAGGTATGCGCGTGTTGAGCCTTCGACCCATTAGGAGTTGTGCAGGACTCGCTATGCCATCTCTCGAGGTTGACCTATAATTGAGCAAGGCCAGGTAAAAATCTGCATTGGAATCAATACCTTTTTTCATTAACTGTTTAACCGTGCGTACGGCGCGCTCACTTTTACCATTAGATTGCGCATAATTAGGAGAAGAGGTGGTGTGCTTGAACCCCCAGGCCTGCGCAAAGCTCCTAAATTCTTTGGCCGCGTAAGTTGGTCCATTATCAGTGATAAGCTCTTCGGGGATACCGTGTCTGGCGAACTGATCCTTCATAGCTGTAATCACTTGTTTAGATGTTATGCCTTTAAGTGGACAGACTTCTACATAGTTCGTAAGATAATCGACTATTATTAAGTAATATCCATTAGAATACTGAAATATGTCAGAACCCAGCTTCGTCCAAGGTAAATTTGGAATTTCGTGAGGGATAATGTGTTAGCGCATGGGGCGCGCTGCGTGTTCAGCACACACGCAGCAGTTGCGCACTACGCGCTCGATGGCGCGCGTCATGCCCGCCCAAAACATGACGTCTCGTGCCCGTCGCTTGCACCGGTCGATGCCGAGATGCCCCTCGTGTACACGCGTTAACATTTCGCTTCGCAGTCCACGTGGAATAAAAACTAAACTATTGCAGAATATTACGCCATCTGCATATTCGAAACACTCCCTGTAGCTCCAATACTGGCGTATGCATTCTAAGGCTTGGTACTTATTTATTGGCCATCCGTGCAGTATGTAATCTATTAATTTCTTAGACTCGCTACCATTACTCGTGTGTTCTTTTATCGCCTTGAACCGCTCACTACTGACTCTCACGTTCTGTAACAGGAAGCAGCTCTGCTCCTCTATTTCTTCGGTCAGCTTAGTTTGCATGCGCTCCGGCAAGGGTGCTCGCGAAAGGGTGTCAGCAACGTACATATATTTTCCCGGTTTGTAAACTACCTGAAAATCATATCATTGAACGCGAAGCATCATACGCTGCAATCTGGCTGGAACCGAGTTGAGTGACTTTTTGAAAAGCGCCTCAAACGGTTTATGGTCGGTTTCCACAGTGACATCGCTCTTACCAAAGATGTACTGGTGGAATCTCTCTAAGCGAAGACGATTGCAAGCATTTCCTTTTCTATCTGAGCGTATCGTTGCTGTGTGTCAGTGAGTGTAATCGACGCAAACTCGACCGGCCGCCCACTTTGTAGCAGCACGGCGCCGAGCGCTCGCGAGCTCGCGTCCACAGACAGCAACACAGCCTCGCGCGCTGCGTACAGCACCAGCACCGGGGCAGATCACAGCGCGTTCTTTAGTGACGTCACCACGCGCTCTTCGCATGCGCCCCAGGTCCACTCATAGTCTTTTTTGTGTAGGTTACGCAAAGAAATTACCTTTTCGGCGTAGCTATGAATAAATTTACTTACATAATTAACCATTCCGAGGAATCTCTCGAGCGCTTGCCGATCACTCGGACTAGGCATCTCTGTGATGGCCCTTAACTGTGCTCGATCTATCTTCATGCCTTCGACACTAAAGGTGTGACCCAGGTACGTGATCGCTGTGACGCAAAATTCACATTTATCGCGGTTAAACTTTATGCCTACTGTCCGCGCCCTATCTAAAAGACAGGCGAGGTGTCTATCATGTTCTTCTTTTGTGGACGCCCAAACAATCACGTCATCGACGAAGGAGTCCACTCCCTCTAGGTCCTCAAGTAGCTGTCGAACCTTAGCATGAAACACTTCTGAAGCTGAGTTAATTCCGTAGGGTAGCCTCAGGTACCGGCCAAATGGTGTCCCAAACGTACATAAGTCAGCGCTCGCGTCGTCCAACTAAACCATCCAGAAGCCAGACTTCGCGTCCAACTTACTGAAATACCGCGCACCCTTTAGCTTGGTCGCTATTTCAGTTATAGTCGGCAACGGGTAATGTTGTCGCCTGATTACCTTATTAAGTGGTCGCGGATCCAGACAAATTCTAATGCTGGCATCCTTTTCAGCGACAATAACGATACCACTAACCCATGAGGTTGGGTGTGTTACCTTCCTTATAACCTCTAGCTCCTCCATCCGGGCCAACTCTTTTTGTAATTGATCCCTCACTCCAATAGGTATTTTTCTTACAGGGCATATGCAAGGGCTAGCATCAGTCTCTAACGGTATTTTATAGCGTCCTGGTAACTTACCTAAACCTTTAAACAAATCATCATATTTATCCAAATTGATTGTGTAAATCCTTTGTACTAATCTAATCCCAATTCCTCTAATCCGTACTTTCCTAGAATGCTTTGTCAGGCCTCACCAGATATTATAAATTTTAATTGATATTCACGATGTTTGTATTCAAGTTTAATCGTAGCCGAACCTACAATTGACAAATAGTTGCCACAGAATGACCTTGCCCTTACGCTATCTGTACAAATTAGAGACAAAGAAAACCCTAACTTAACCAAATTGTCCCGTGATAAAAATATTTAAACCGGAGCCTGTGTCTAATTTAAACTCATGCTTACAACTACGCTCGGGCAAATAAAATGTTTCATGCCATTTATCGTCATTTGTCTTCGAAATCGAATCGACACACTCAATTGTAGAGATGTAATACAGCTCACCGTCGCGTCGCTGTCCTCGTTTACCTCATACACTTTACTATATTTTAGTACCGGACACATTGCTTTATAATGGCCTTTGTTGCCGCAAATTAAACACTTCACTTTTTTAGCCGCACACCGATCACCACCATCACACTGAACACTGGCGCAGGCACCACACGCTCCGGCGCGCGCTGCCTGAGAGCCAACGCTGCCACCACTGCGGCCGGCCCCGCTCAGCCAGCTTGGTCCCGCTCGCGGTCCCCGCTCGCTGCCGCCGCCGCCGCTGCATGTCCGACCGGGCCCGCCGCCACCGCGCCCGCTCGTGATCGACCTAGCTCCTCTCTGGAATGCTCTGGACCTCCATAACGCATCCACCGAGGCTGTTTTTATTTCAGTTTTGACACCTTCAATCTGACGGCTCCTATCAATAAAACTTTCATTGGCTTGACAGATTTTAACAGCTTTCTCCAGCGTTAAATTATCTGCCCTTAACAATCGGTCCCACACACCACTGTCGGCAACCCCGCAGACGATCCTGTCTCGAACTAAGCCATCTTCCAGTTGATCAAATTCACATTTTTGACTTAAGAGTTTTAGGGCCGTAACGTACTCATCTATGCTCTCACCAGTTTCTTGATTGCGGGTAAAAAATTTAAATAGCACCATTATTATATTGGTTTTTGTTCCAAAGCTTCGATTTATTTTTTTATGTCTTCGCCATCTGCTTCATCCTTAAACTTCAGTGTTAAATAAATATCGTATCCCTCTGGACCGATCACATTTATTAATAGACTAGCTTGTACGTCACTCGTTTCTTTGTGCACTCCGGATGCAAATACTTGGAATTGTCGTAACCACCTGCGCCACGCGTCGGCACGAGCCATTGGTCCGCCTTCCAAAGATAACTGTGCAGGGGGTCTAGCATGCTCCATTATTTTATGGCACTGATCACTAAAACAACTTATTTGTCCACCGCGATATGATTTTGTGCAAAATAACTATAATAACTTATTTAATTTGGTTTTCACCGCTGTCACCACGAAGCTAACAACAAGATGGTTAGTTCAGAACTGACTCTTTATTCAACAAAGAAGCCTACCCACATATTTAGATTGTAACTAATCCAGTACAGTTTATATATTACTAGCTGTTGCCAGCGGCTTCGCGCGCATGGTTTGCCAATAAAAAGTAGCCTATGTTAACATCCAGGTTATGATCTACGTACATACCAATACTGAACTACATCTGTGTTTACACCATTGAGTTTGTATATAAAGCATTGTACATCTTTTTGAAAAAGGAATACGCATTTATTATGCAGTTATGATTATTAAATAAATGTACTCGACAAGCCATCGGCAAAAATAAAATAAGCAATATGCCAAAGGAAATTGCTAAATATTTAAAACTTAAAGATATTGAACTCTACACCGGTCACTGCTTTAAAAGAACTTCGGCGACTTTCTTGGCGGATTCAGGGGCGGATATTGCGTCAATAAAAAGACACGGTGGTTGGAGCTCTCGCGATTTAAATCGTCACCCGCGACAGAAGACACTGCTTTATCCCCTTGGTTAATAATCCACTATTATATCTGCAGCACTCCCTCACAGCAGTATGCCGTATGACATAATGCTGTGGAAGTAGCTGAAGTAAACTAGTCTAGCTGTGTCTACGTCTGTAAAAAGACAGATCTTTGTGACTGCGTATGCCGCAGAACTAAGTCTCATCGACAACTTATCAATGTGAGGGCCCCATTGAAGCTTATTATCTAGGGTTATAACTAAGAATACGGTAGTGTCCACAAGAGCCAACTCCTCGTATTTGATTTTTATGTCTGCTTTAACTTGTGTAACATTAGGTAGTATAAATCTAATACACTTTGTTTTCTTTTTATTTAGAAATAGATTGTTTACATTGAACCATTTTACGACCTTAGAGATTGCATTGTTAACATCGTCAAAATCGGTTCGTCGTCGCTTAAATAAAAGTGACGTGTTATCTGCAAACATCATGCAAACTCCCTGGACCTGGACCCCCTGAACCTAGACCCTCTGGACCTGGACCCCTGGACCTGAACCAACTGGATTTTGACTCCCTGGACCTGGACCCCCTGGTCCTGGACCCCTGGACCTAAACCCCCTGGACCTGGCCTCCCTGGGCCTGAAACTCCTGGACCAGACTTTGGACCCCCTGGACCTGAACCTCCTGGATCGCCCCTAGACCTGGACTCCCTGGACCTAGACCCCTGGACTTGGATCTCCTGGATCTGAACCCACTGGACCTGGACCCCTTGTACCTGAACCTGGACCCCTTGTACCTGAACCTGGACCCCCTGGGCATGCACCCCCTGGACATGCACCCCCTGGACTTGGACCTTCTGGACCTGCACCCCCTAGACCTGGACCTGAACTCCCTGGACTCCCTGGACCTGAACCCCCTGGACCTGTACCTTCTAAACCTGGACACCCTGGACCTGAACCCTTGGAACTTGATCCCATGGGCCTGGACCTCCTGGATCTGGAACCTGGACCTCCGTGGACCTGGACTCCCTGGACCTGGACTCCTTAGACCTGGAACCTCTAGACCTGATCCCCCTGGACCTTGACCCTTGGACCTGGACTCCCTGGACCTGAACTCCCTGGACCTGGACCCCCTGGACCTAAACTCCCTGGACCTGGACCTTCTGGATCCCACTGGACCTGGACTCCCTGGACCTGGACCCCTGGACTTGGACCGGAACTACCCTCGACCTGGACTCCCTGGACCTGGACTCCTTAGACCTGGACCCCCTAGACCTGAACTCCCTGGACCTGGACCCCCTGGACCTGGACCCTTGGAACTTGACCCCATGGGTCTGGACCTCCTGGATCTGGAACCTGGACCTGGACTTCCGTTGATCTGGACTCCCAGGACCTGGACTTCTTGGACCTGAACCCCCTGGACCTGATCCCACTGGACCTTGACGCTTAGACCTGGACCCCCTGGACCTGAACTCCCTGGACCTGGACCCCTTGGACCTGGACCCCTTGACCTGGACGCCGTATACCTGAACCTGGACACCCTGGACCTAGATCTGGATCCCCTGGACCTGAACCTTTAGTACCTGAACCTCCTGGATCTGGACCCTCTAGATCCCCCCTAGACCTGGACTCCCTGGACCTGGACTTGGACTCCCTAGACCTAGACTCCCTGGACCTTGACCTCCTGGATCCACCCTGGACCTGGACCCCCTTGATTTAGACCTCCTGGACCTGAACCCCTGGACCCTCTGGACCTGGACTCCGTGGACCTGGACCTTCTGGATCCCCCCTGGAACTGGACCCCCTGGACCTTGACTCCCTAAACCTTGACCCCCTGGACTTGAACCTGGACCCCCTGTACCTAAACCCCCTGGATTTGGACTTCCTGGACCTAGACCCCTGGTTCTCCCCTGGACCTGAACCCCCTGGATCTGTACTCCCTGGACCTGGACTCCGTGGACCTGGATCCCTTGACCTGGACCCCCTAGACCTGGACCTGACCCCTAGTACCTGAGCCCTTTTGACCTGGACCCCCTGGATCCCCCCGGGACCTGGACTACCTGGACCTGGACCCTCTGGACCTGAACCCCTTGGACCTGGACCTCTTGGACCTGGACTCCCTAGATCTGGACCCCCTGCTCCTAGACCCTCTGGACCTAGACCCCCTGAACCTGATCCCACTGGATTTCGACTCCCTGGACCTGGACCCCTAGACCTAGACTCCCTGGAACTGGACCCCTTGGACCTGTACCCTTTGGACCTGGACCCCCGACCTGAACCCCCTGGACCTGGACCCCTTGCACTTGAACCCTTTGGACCTGGACCCCCTGGACCATGACCCATGGACCTTGAACCCATTGACCTGGACTCCCTGGACCTGGACCCTCTGGATCCCCCTTGGACCTTGACCTCCTGAATTTGGATCCCCTGGACCTGTACCGGGACCATCTGGACCTGGACCTGAACTCACTGGATCTGGACCCCATGGACCTGAACCCCCTGGACCTGGACCCACTAGACCTGGACCCACTGGACCTTGCCCCTTGGACCCCCTTGACCAGGACCCAATGGATTTAGACCCCCTGGACCTGGACTCCTTAGACCTTGACCCCCTGGATCCCTCCTGGACCTTGACACTCTGGATTTCGACCTCCTGGACCTGAACCCCCGGACCTTAACCCCCTGGACCTGGAACTGGACCACATGGACCTGGACTCCTTTGACCTGAAACCCCTGTACCAGGACCTGGACCCCCTGGACCTCGACCCCTTGAACCTGGACCCCTGGACCTGGACTAGGAATCCCTGGACTTGGACTGCCTGGACCTGGAACTCCTGGATCCTTCCTGGACCCCCTGGACCTGAACCCCTGGACCCCTGGACCGGGACCTCTTGGGCCCATACCCTCTGGAACTAAACCCCTGGGCCTGGACCTTCTGGATCCCCCTGGACCTGGACCCTCTGGACCTTGACTCCCTGGACCTTGACCCCCTGGACTTGAACCTGGACCTGGACCCCCTGTACCAGAACCCCCTGGATCCCCTGTATCCGTTTTGATTTCTTCTTTCACTTCGGTATCCTCTTTGATTGCTTCTTCCACTTCGATATCGTCTTTGATTGCTTCTTCCATTTAGACAACCTCTTTGATTGCTTCATCCACTTGGGTATCCTATTTGATCGCGTTTACTACTTGGCTATCCTTTTTGATTGCATCTTTCCCTTTGATATCCTTTTTGACTGCTATTTCCTCTTGGATATCCTCTTTGAATGCTTTTTCCACTTTGATATCCTCTTTGATGATTGCTACTTCCACTTCGATATCCTCCTTGACTGCTACTTCTACTTCGTTATCCTCGTTGTTTGCTTTTTCCACTTTGATATCCTCTTTGATGATTGCTACTTCCACTTCGATATCCTCCTTGACTGCTACTTCAACTTCGTTATCCTCGTTGTTTGCTTTTTCCACTTTGATATCCTCTTTGATGATTGCTACTTCCACTTCGATATCCTCCTTGACTGCTACTTCTACTTCGTTATCCTCGTTGTTTGCTACTTCCACTTCGATATCCTCCTTGACTGCTACTTCTACTTCGTTATCCTCGTTGTTTGCTTTTTCCACTTTGATATCCTCTTTGATGATTGCTACTTCCACTTCGATATCCTCCTTGACTGCTACTTCTACTTCGTTATCCTCGTTGTTTGCTTTTTCCACTTTGATATCCTCTTTGATGATTGCTACTTCCACTTCGATATCCTCCTTGACTGCTACTTCTACTTCGTTATCCTCGTTGTTTGCTACTTCCACTTCGATATCCTCCTTGACTGCTACTTCTACTTCGTTATCCTCGTTGTTTGCTTTTTCTACTTTTATATCCTCTTTGATAAATTCTTCTACTTTGATAACCTCTTTAATTGCTTTCTCATTTTCGATGTCCTCTGTGATTTTCGATATCCTGTTTGGTTGCTTCTTTCACTTTGATATCCTCTTTAATTGCTTTTTCTACAAACAGAAAAACACGCGACCTCTAGGACCTCTAGGACCTGGACTGTTTGAACCTGGAACTCATGGACTGAACCCCCTATACCTGTACTCCCTGGACTTGGACCTCCTGGATCCACCCTGGACCCCTTGGCCCCCTGGACCTGGACCCATTGGACCTATATACCCAAGACCTGGACCCACTGGATCCCCCCTGGACCTAGACTCCCTGGACCTATACCCCCTGGACCTTAACCTCCTGTACCTAGACCCCTTGGTCCTGGGCATGGACCCCCTGGACCTGTACCCTCTGGACCTGGACCCCCTGGATCTGGACTCTCTGGACCTGGCCTCCCTGGATCCGCCCTGGACCTGGACCCCCTGGACCTTGACTTCCTGGACCTTGACCCCCCTGGCCTTGGACCTGGACCCCCTGGACCTGGACCTGTACCCCCAGTACCTGAACCCCCTGGACCTGGACTCTCTGGACCTAGACCCCTGGATCCCCTCTGGACCTGGACTCCCTTAAGTATGAAAAAAACAATTTTGAAAATAGGCAGAGTCCAGGGGTTTGGAGGAAAAAGTGGGGAAGGGCTTTCTGTTAGGAACGGTTTGATAGAGGGGATGGGGGGAGGGGACTTGGAACACCCCCCCCCCCCATAGTGTGTGAGGACTTACGAAAATCTATAATTTTTGAGGTTAAGTATGAAAAAAAAACAATTTTTTTATATTGAAAAAAGGCAGAGTCCAGGGATTTGGAGGAAAAAGTGGTCTATGAAAACGTTGCTCCCCACGTTTTCATAGACCACTTTTTCTTCCAACCCCCCGGACTCTGGGTGTCCCCCGGACCAGAAGCTCTTTATATACACTCTAGGGGTGTCACGCACAAGACCACATGGGGTCTGGGTGCTCCATGTCGATTCTGTCACTCTTTTTGAACCTAACCTAACCACGTGGGGTCTGGGTGCTCCATGTCGATTCTGTCACTTTTTTTGAACCTAACCTACTCAAGTTGGGGTGCCCCGTCTCGATTCAGTGTACCTTTTTTCATAGTTCTAAAGATAACTTATTTATAAAAAAATTATTAATAATACCATTATTATAAATATCCATGTCTAGTGTATCTAGTGTAGTATCTAGTCTATCCAATCTAGTGTTAACTTTGTAAAAGAATGTCGGAATTTCCGCCCATAAAAATGTAATACTTATGTCACTGTCATTGCCAAATTCGAAATTTCCGCCAATAAAAATGTAAAACCTATGAAAAAAGACGTATTATCTGTCACTGTCATGTCAATTTATTGCCGCAATAATCGATAGAACGCAAACTGAAAAGTCGGACACTGATTTTCGAGCGAATTTCGCAATCGAACACGGATTTTCAAAAATTAATATCTCAAAAACTATAACGTTGCGCAAGCTGCCACTTCACATGTAGGCTTTTTTTACGTATATCTACGCATGAAAAAAAAATGAAAGCCCTAGTACAACTTTGCTAACGGAAATTTCAGCCGAAAAATCACTAGCTATTTGTAAACAAACAGTTTTTTGCAGAAAACAAATAAAACGCATGGTGTAATTGTCCGCTCAATTCGATGACTGATTGCCGTAATGGCAGCACAGCGTCAGGTGCTAAAACGATCCCTTGATTGGCTAATTCGTTCGCACTCAAGATCGGTTGCCCCGTCTTGCCCCCCACCCCGTCTTGAACCTCTCTCCCTTAAGTGTTCTAACAAAGCCGACTTTGTTTTCTAACTTGTTTGTTAAAATAACTTTGTTTTCGTTAAAATATTCTTCGCGGCATATAAAGATTCACTATCTGCTAATATATTTACTTAAACCATATTAAATTCGAAAAATACGGTACTTTGAAAAGTGTCCTCGTTTGGGGACGGGAGGCGTAAATGGGTCCAGAACGACCACAGAACACAAAAAACAATAGAAGTCGTAAGTAGGCGGGGCCCGCGTAACACCAAGTACGCGGAGTTCCGCGCACTACAAGCTTCGCTCACTTCAGTCGTGTTTCAATTACTGTGGGGTAAACGTACTTCAAAAAAATATAAAAATGCCATATTGTGCCGTTTTGGAGTTTAAATATTATAGCCGAACCAAAAATTTAACAAAAGGGGGCATATCCTATCACCGGTAAGTATTATTTTATTGTTTTTTGTTAGTTTTGTTTAAAATGCAAAATCGTCAAACAAAATAGACTGGGAATCATACTCCTTAGTCTAAGGTTACACGCTCAATCTGGCGTCAGTCTGGTCAATCAGTCTGCTCAGAATGATGGGAGAATTATCGTCTAACCGGTTGACTGACGGTACCGGTTGACCGGTACTGATGGTCCAGAATGACAAAAATTAAATATTTTAAATATTTTTTATCATTCTGTTGTGAATGACAGCAGACTGATGCCAGACTGATCGTGTAACCGCTCGAATCATTCCCGTGTCAGTCAGTCACCGTCCCCGACGCAATGGAGCAAGACGTGCCAAGCGACGAAGCCCTGCCGCCGCCGCCCACTTCACTCCCGCCACCGCCAATCGAGATAGAAAAAGAATTCATTCTCTCATTCGAGTCCTTGCCAGAGTTATGGGATAAAACGCATACGTTATATTGTAATAAATACAAGAGAAATGACGCTTTGCGAAAACTCCTCGACATATATATAAAAGTGAAACCCGGGGCAACTATAGAGGATGTCAAAAAAAAAATCAACGTTTTACGGTCCAACTACAGGAGAGAGCTCAAGAAAATTATTTCATCGCGAAGATCGGGGTCTAGTACAGATGACTTATACTGTCCAAAAAGTTGGACTTTCGAATATTTAAAATTTTTGGATAAATTTGAGCAGCCTGTTCCGGTAGATCGGGTAAGTAAGAGCATATTTTCTATGTAGTATAGGTACATATTATATAGCCCGGCGAGTCCGTGCGTGCAGTGCCTGCATGGAGACAGACGTTGAGAGGATGAAGTAGCCATAAAAGTAACACGTGCATTGCACGTAATTTCACACCTCGTCCCCCCAACATCTCCCTCCAACATGTCACCCCGCAGTAGGTAGGTAGGTAGGTAAATAAAACAAAGTAGGTATAATGCTGTAAAATTATTATTATATGTTCTCTATTCACTATTCACTATTGGAGGTCATTTTTGCTAATTTCCAATTTACCCTCATGGCTAAAGTAATGGCAAAGTCTTTCTCTTATCACTTTGGCATCATTAGTTGAATTTCGGGTAGAAGTGGGCTCCAAATCGTTCAATCCAATATCAGTAGCTTTTGTAATTTTCCAGTTTGATGCCAAGTAGCGACGGGATTTGGTTTTCATTAAGTAGTTATGTAAATAACAGCAAGCCGTTACTATCACTGAGGCTTTTCGTGGCTCAAAGCATATTGCTTTTTGAAATACACCGAATTTTTTTGTTATTATACCAAAAGCACCTTCAATAACTGATCTAGCTCGTGACAGTCGCCTGTTAAATTCTTTTCGCTCATTATTATTGTTACATGCACTTTGTGGATATGGCTTCATTAAATTTTTCCCTAGTGCAAAAGCCTCATCAGATATAAAAACATAAGGAAAACTTTCGGAGGCATATGGCAATGGCGATGGTTCTGGTATATCTAATTCGCCTTTACTATAGAGATCCCAGAATTTTGTGTAAAACAGAACACCACCATCCGATACTCGGCCATTCGCACCAACATCAATCATTATAAATTCTTTATTTGCATTTGCCAGTGCCATCAAGACAATACTAAAGTGACCTTTATAATTGAAATATAGTGACCCTGAGTGTTCTGGTCTTTGGATCTTAACATGTTTACCATCCAAAGCTCCCAAACAATTCCAAAATTGATATTTATCCCCAAAATCAGTGGCAATTCTTTTCCATTCCTCTTTTGATGGTTTCTGAAAAGAAAAAAATGGTAGAAGTTAATATTGTACGTTTCGTTTTTTCAGGTTAGTGATGGTAATCAGAATGAAACTGAATCTGATCAAGCACAAAAAGAGCAAGAAGTGGCTGCGACTATTTCTTCATTCGTGTCAGCCCCACCACCACCCGCAAGACCGCCTCGGCTTAGTTCCAAGAGAAGTGTTCATAAAACACAAAATGAATTACTGGAACGAGCATGCAATTACTTAGCAGAACCCCAAGTTAGTGGTGTTCAGTCAATTGCATTTGACTGGGCAGAAACATTAGAACGACTGACCCCTACTCAAAGATTATATGCCAAGAAGGCCATTAATGATGTGCTATTTGAAGCGGAATTAGGAAATTTACACAGATACTCGGTTCAAATAAATGTAACATCAACCCCTTCACCTGCACCATATCCCTATTACACATCTCCACCCGAATCATCTTTCTATTCGCACACAACATCTCCCGACTACATCCAAAGAGCTCCACCCGCACAATCACCCATCTACATTGAAACCCCAGTCACAGCTCCTCTCGCGCATTCTTCCAACAACATCCAAACCCAAGTCGGAGCTCCTCCCGCACAATCACCCATCTACATTGAAACCCCAGTCACAGCTCCTCTCGCGCATTCTTCCAACAACATCCAAACCCAAGTCGGAGCTCCTCCCGCACAATCACCCATCTACATTGAAACCCCAGTCACAGCTCCTCTCGCGCATTCTTCCAACAACATCCAAACCCAAGTCGGAGCTCCTCCCGCACAATCACCCATCTACATTGAAACCCCAGTCACAGCTCCTCTCGCGCATTCTTCCAACAACATCCAAACCCAAGTCGGAGCTCCTCCCGCACAATCACCCATCTACATTCAAACCCCAGTCACAGCTCCTCTCGCGCATTCTTCCAACAACATCCAAACCCAAGTCGGAGCTCCTCCCGCACAATCACCCATCTACATTGAAACCCCAGTCACAGCTCCTCTCGCGCATTCTTCCAACAACATCCAAACCCAAGTCGGAGCTCCTCCCGCACAATCACCCATCTACATTGAAACCCCAGTCACAGCTCCTCTCGCGCATTCTTCCAACAACATCCAAACCCAAGTCGGAGCTCCTCCCGCACAATCACCCATCTACATTCAAACCCCTGTCACAGCTCCTCTCGCGCATTCTTCCAACAACATCCAAACCCAAGTCGGAGCTCCTCCCGCACAATCACCCATCTACATTCAAACCCCTGTCACAGCTGGTTCGTTATTCGCTCAATTTCAAGCGGAATAATATGATTAAATAGGCAAAACTAAACAATTACATAGTGCCATAAATTGAATTACATTGTTGTTTTTGTAAGCAAAATAATAAAAATAAAGTACTTAATATAGATATTTTACTTACCCTGATATAAGACTGTAGGACATAAATTAATACTTCGCATGTCTGAATAATTGACTGACTGATGGCAGCAGGTGACATAATTGCAGAATATTTAAGATCTTTAATATTTCTTCCAGTAGCAAGGTATCGTAAAGTGACAGCTAATCTTTCTTCGGCGGTTATTGCTTTCCTCATACAGGTATCTTGTTTTTCCAAATATGGTTTGATCATTTGCAACAAATGCTCGTAGCAGGCTTCTTTCATTCGATAGTAATTTTGAAAGTCTTCTTCGTCATCCTGTTGTCGTATTTCATTTAATAAATTTAGATGCGTGTAATGTTCTCTTTTTTGTAGCCAGGTTTTCATCCATCGCTTCCTTTTTACGCGCTTCTTTAGCAGTAAAGCGATAATTATAATAGCACAGGCTCTTTTTTTTTCACAATATCCATGGCTAGGCAGGACCAGGTGACTCACTTGACTGTCGTCTTCACTTTACGAATGATAACTAACGTAAGTTTTATCAGTCTGCTGTCAGTTTAGACTGA
This sequence comes from Philereme vetulata, assembly GCA_918857605.2. NCBI lineage: Eukaryota > Metazoa > Arthropoda > Insecta > Lepidoptera > Geometridae > Philereme > Philereme vetulata. Next base: position 204,371 of record OU975474.1, on the reverse strand, counting down.
GCGTGTAACCGTGTTTACCATCCATCATTCTGGCATCAGTCTTAGTCGGACCAAACTGATGGACTGAACTTACAGTGCGTTCAGCGTTATTTTGCCTCTGACAGCTGTTTCTGTTAGGTTGGCATTACCCGCCATTTTTGCTAGGAAGTCAACTATCGTAGTGTGAAGTTCCATGCGTTTTTCTTTAAAAAATAATAATTTTAAACGTGTTAATCATGCCAAAAAGGATTCAAAGTAGTGGCAGAAAAATTGTATCCTCAGTTCGTAATTTTTGTGAACGGGAAAAAGCTAATGGAGGACCAATAATACCATTTGAACATGTTCGTCAACGTGTAGCCGCCATGACTGGTAAGTAAATTAGTGTTACCTGCTATTCATAGTTTCCCGTTATTTAAGGATCGAAAGTTATTTGTTTTGCTAATAGATTATTGTTTGTATGTAGGCACGATGTTTTAATTGTATAATACATTCCGTACATACATATGTATACATATGTATTATTCAGATATTAGATATTTGTTATAAAAACATAGTATTTGATTGTTATTGTATATACTAGCTGTGCCCTGCGGTTTCACCTAAGCAAGTTCCGATCGATTTTTTTTCTTTAATACAAACCTTTGTTACATTATGTATTTTTTAATAAAAAGATAAATTTAAAAAATGTACCTACATATGCATGTAAGTAATGTAACGTTGTTGTGTATTTCAGGCGTTTCTGAGAGAACCGTCACCACTATTACCAAAGAGTGTGAGGTTGCTGCATCCACGTCTAAGAAAATATCTACTCCCAGGAAAAAACGCTGCCAATCGAATAAAATTCAGTTAGATGATTTTGACCTATGTGCAATCAGAACTAAAATTCATCAAATGTACGTAGTCAGAAAGGAGGTGCCTACTTTGGGCAAGCTTTTGGCTGAATTAAAAAATGAAATTAACTTCAATGGAGGTCGTACCACACTATGGAAAATAATTCGGCAAATTGGATTTAGATTTAAAAAATGTGGCTCTAAAAGAAAACTTTTAATGGAACGATATGACATTGTAGCCTGGAGGTACAGATACTTAAATATTTTAAGACAAAATCGAAATGAAGGCCGACCTATTGTATATCTTGATGAAACTTATATACACGCTTCATATTCGAAGGCGTTTTAAAAAGCGATTCAGTTGGTGCACGCTGGATCATCGTTCATGCAGGTGGCGAAATGGGGTTTATACCAAATGCACAGTTAATATTTAAATCGCAGTCGAAATCAGGAGATTACCATGATGACATGAACAGGACGAATTTCATGAAATGGCTAAAAGACAAACTCATCCCCAATTTACCGCCTAACAGTTTAATTGTTATGGATAATGCGCCCTATCACACTGTAAAGGTGAACAAGGCACCAACAATGAGCTCTACCAAAACTGATATGCAAAATTGGATCACAAATAAGGGGTTATCTTATCTTCCCACTATGGTGAAATCCCAATTATATGAAATAATAAAAGAGCATAAAGAAGCTCCAATATATGAAGCTGATCAACTACTTGAAGAGCATGGACACAAAGTGGCTAGGCTACCACCATACCACTGCGAACTTAATCCCATAGAATTTATGTGGAGCCTGTTGAAAAGGCGAGTAGCTGCTAAAAATGTTGGACAGGAAGCAGACAAGATACTACAATTAACAGAAGAAGCGTTCCAATCAATCAGTGCAGAAGACTGGCAGAAGCAGTGTCAACATGTGTGCCATATTGAACAACAGTTTATTAAAACAGATGGAATTATAGACTCCGAAATCGATAAATTTATTATAGAATTAAATGACGAGTCTGATACAGAATCGGACAGCAGCAGTTCCGACGATTCACGTTCATTAGCAGACAGTGACGAACCACTACCACTAGCGACCCGCTTAGATCACTCTTATTCAAAATAAATAAAACCTATAAAAATGTTGTTTTAATTTAGTCGTTTATTACCTATGTTTATAGATAAATGCAAACTTGAGGTACACAATACTAATTCAAATACCTATCCTAATTATTTTACCTAACTATCGGGGCCGGCGCCCTGCAGTTTTACCCGCTGATCCCGTACTTGTGAATGATGGGATAAAAAGAAACCCACATACCAAATCACATCAAAATTGGTTTAGTAGTTCTAAAGATTACAAACTTACATTCTAACATCCAAACTTACTTTAATTGAGAAATTTAACTACGAAAATATTTCGCAGTTTCATACTGGGTATCTTCAAAGCCTTAAGCGGCAACACAGAGCTCAGATTAGCCAACATGACAGCCAGAGGCAAAATAACGCTGAACGTACTATACGCCAGATTGAGCGTGTAACCTTAGACTTAAGGTCGCGTTTCTCTTAAACCTCAACTTAAGCTACTCAATTGGGATGTGACTCCAATATACTGATGAATGTGTTATCGATAGCTTTAATTAGTTACCCCTATTAAAAGGTGTATAAGTTTTATGGCGTTAATTCCTTGTTGTTTTATTGATGATTTTCTGAATGTATTTTAGACCTATGGTGTGAAATAATATAATAACTTCTGTTTTCAGTTTCTCAAGGCGCAAGACATAAAAAAATAAAAAAAACGTACAAATTATGAGTCATCCAGCATACAGAGTCATGACCTGGCACCGTGTGACTTTTTTCTGTTCCCAAAAATTAAGAACCAATTACCCGATCAACGGTTTTCATCACCAGAAGATGCTGTCGAAGAGTATGAATAACATGTATCTGACGTTACCACCGGAGTAGTGGCACAAATGTTTTAAAAATTTGTTCAATATTATGAAAAAGTGCATTGACGCAAAGGGAGAATATTTTGAGAAACAATAAATTTATTTTTGACCATTATTAGTATTTTTTATTGATTCCGGAAACTTTTAGTGTGCCCCTCAAATAATAATTCAGTAAGAGTGCTTTTTTTTTACTGTAACACAAAATGTTTGTAGAAGGAATTTTGTTTGTCCTGTTGTATATCAAGAATACTTTTTATAAAATTTGACTATCTTCCGCTGTTCAGGTTTTTTTCATCCGATACAATAAAATGATCCTTACAAAGGACTGCATCGATCGGCATCAAAAAAAAAAATACCAACTTGATTCATTTTAAGGCGCTACTCACACTTGACCAAAAAAATTTTATTCCGAAAATGTTTTTCTTGGAAAACGAGCTGATGTTTTTAAAGAAACTGCACCTGTATCTCCTCTGGTTATGGGTGCTGCCTGTAACAGTACGGCAGCACCCATAACCAGAGGAGATACAGGTGCAGGTTAAACCACTCTGTATAATATTCCAGTAATATAATATTTTTTTAAGTAAGTATTTATGAGTTGGATTCCTGTGGTTATGTTAAGAAAGAAAGAAAAGAAAAGCTTTTTATTTCGACCACCACAAATATAACCTGACGTACCTATTTCGTTACCCGTAGTAGGTAGGTGATAATCGATATCGATACATTCGTCTTGTATGCTCATTGGTACATCACTAATGAGTAGCGCTGTTATTTGAGCATCCGAATAACAGCCAATGCATTATCGATCTTATACTTTGCGGTTAGAGACTATCAGAAAGCGCCATCTTTTGCCGAGTAGAAGAAGTAAACTTTAATTTTTTGTTACTGTTTATTTTATTGAATTTTAAACCATGTTCCATAGTAACTAAGGTTTTATATCCGTTAAATTGGTTTTATGGTTTTAGGCCTCTTTGAACGTTCTCTTTCAACCAATTATAACTTTTATTTCTAAGTGTTCTATATTTTACATGCGTGAGTTTAGCTACACTGGTTTTCTTAGTAAAAAGTCAACATGCTAGTTCTATTGTTTTTTATGTTCTGTGAGGACGACCACTAACTACCTACTAACCCATATTAGAATTATAAAATGATTAAATGATAGATTGTTACTTTTAGGTACTAGTTGTTGGCCCCGAACTGATATCTCGCGAGTCTCCGATTAAAACAAAAAAACATTATTTGTAACCTTTGACTATCAAAATAGTGTCACAAAATAAAAAATCAAATTACTTGACCTACAGTTTCATTCAAATTACAGGTAACGGGAGTTCATGTATGTGGTTACTCCATAGAAATAGGTAGCGTAGCGAAAAAATCCTAAATCTATGGGTTACTCTTTTTTGGGGAACAAATTGCAGTTATTCTGGATTTCAGACTTGCCTTTAATTTGTGTCACTTAAGCTACACGAGTCTGGCTAATGAAAGTTGATACTGAAAAAGCGCGGCAAATTTAAAAAATATCAGCATGGCAACCCTAAAGTAAAAAGGAAAGTTGGAACAACTCACTTTGATACTTTGACATTTATTTTTATTTTACTAGTGGATGCTTGCAATTTTGTCCGCGTTATGACGAGATTAAAAGTAGCTTATATCACCTGTTAACTCTTTATTAACTCCATACCAAACATCACACGGATACGTCACTCCATTGTGGCGTATTAAATGAACAAACAGGCTATCAAACACTGTCATGAGTATCAATATTATCATGAGTTTAAATATTTGTAAATCTATGTGAGTATGTATCAAAGAAAACAACACCATATATTTTTATACTGTTTTTTAATCACTACATATAATCAAAATCTGAATCTAAAAATTCAACATGGAGTGAATCGTTAGAATCACTGGAGTCGCTGCTGTCTCTTAAATTGATGATGAAGCTTTCTAAATTATTTTCAGTTATATGGTCTCTTCTTTTGTACTTGTCTTCCACATGAATGACATGGTCTGTCATTACGAATAACATCCATATCGAAACTATCTAAGTTCAACACTTTTGAAGGGTAAGGTCGTTTTTTACATGGAGTCCTCCAGACCCCTTCGTTCACCGCACCTTCTTTTTTAATTATCTTCAATGTAATAACACTTACATCTGTAAAAAGAATAAAATAAAATGTCAATTATCGTGAGTCTCATAACTAAGAAATAATAGAAAATACACAAGTATTACAAAACTAGTCTAAGATTAACGTTGAGTGAAAACTTACCGGTGAGTGAAGATAGTTCTTCTAAGTACTGGTTCTGCGATTTCATCATATCTTTTTGATCTAAATCTGTGATCTTTTCAATTGCTTGTTTTACTTCAGCAGTTCGTGCATTATCCTCAAGACTATCTGTAAAAGAACAATAACATTATATAAAGTAACTAAAACTAATATATATGTAGGTACTTATTTAAAATAAAAAAATATCAAGACATTTTGACCGTACTAACCTAAAAAATCAGTCACAGTACGTAAACAATCCTGTTTTTCTCGCAATACGGCTTGTTTCACAAGCTTTTTCTCTTCATATTTCGAAATCATACAAAACAATAGTTTTCGCACTTCACTCTTTATAGTTTTATTCATTTTTATAGCATTAACACGGATATATCACAACAAAACTATACGCAAGTCAACCACAACGAAACATCAACAACACGCCATCTTGTTGCGTCAGAGATAGGGATACCATACACTGATTCTGATTTTACCAAATCTTTCGGAAAACAGCCGAAAAATAATTTCTTTAAAATAAAATTGCCAAGTTTTTCTCTAGTAAATAGTGTACCTTGTATTGTAATTAAGCTATTTATTAGACCAACTTAAGGCTTAGTGTTGCTCTTGAAATGACCCAACACGTACATACGATACTTATTTTCGATGAATACAATTTTAGCACACGTACGAACTTTTAAAACTCATTTTATAAAATGTTTAAAATAAGTTTGTTTTAAAAATGCCTTTTTGAAATTAATTGTTCCTAAGTACTTTCTGCTTAAAGTACCCCAATTTGTAGGGTAAATATCCGATGGTAGGAACACTTTAGTGTTGTCATATAAAAAGTTTGCAAAAAAATCCAGTATCTACTTTCGTTAGCCAGACTCTACTAAATTACAGTACTGTGGGGTCACTGGTGTACCCTGTGAATTTTGTCAGTTTAGTTTTTATTATGGCTAATAAATAACTCAAAAACTATAAAGAATTTACGAAAAATAAAAACGTAGTCTAAATGTACTAATGAATACCTTTCATTTGACGTCCCATTTGACCAATTAGCCTCAATTTCATGTTTTTTACCCCTCTGAACCCCAATATCTTAACTCCCCCAACATTTTTAGCTCATTTAGTCCCACCAAAATCGTGCCATCACTCCCTACCTATGTATTAAATTTCACGATGATCGGATCAACGCTTCGAAACTTATCCTCGGACAAACATACATACATACGAATACATACAACGCCGATTTGCCCAAGTTGATTTAGAGATCTCGCTTCGCTCTATCAACAACCGGACTTGATACCTTTTGAGTCTTCCGAAAAACCAAAAAAAGCCACGAAATGCAAACCAACTTGACCTACATTTACATTCAAATTACAAGTAACGTGGGTTCATGTCACTCTATTTCCGAGAAATATTCTGGATTTCAGACTGTTCCCTATATTTGTGTTACTATAACTACACGAATACTAAATTTCAATTTAGTCACACCAGGATTGTGCCATCACTACTCATAAACGCTTTGAATGTCATCCTCGGACAAACATACATACATACAACGTCGATATGACAAAGTTGATGTGGAGAACTCGCTTCGCTCAATCAGTGAATACCCAAGCCGACCTCAATCATACTAAAAAGAGGAATAATTACTAATAATTTACTAACTAAAGAGATCTTTAAATAAATGTTCCTGTAAATATATTACAATTTATTTTATTTCACACATAATATGTCACAGAGTTTTTAATTTAAATTTAAAACAAAATTAAATTATTTACAGATACAAGAACCAACAGATGCTCCAGATTAACAACTTCATTAAACTTACTTAAAATAACATTTAGAGAAGAGAATCTAGTTTACTTGCACTATTTCATTGCATACAAATTGATCTATTTATTGGTAAAACTGACAGAACACGCCATTACATTAAATTCAAACAAAATGTATCGAGTACTCATCAAATTTGTTTAGTTGTTTCCTGTCAAAAAGAATGAATTTGAATGTAATATAAGTTTGTACGTTTGAATATTAAGAATGAGAAGTCTAAGAGAGAAGGGAAATGGGAGTGGAGTGGACAGGTAAAGAGATTCTTGTGTTTTACTTATTCCAAAGTATATGAATCTACAACGATATGTCAGTTGCGTAAAGGACGGCGATTCAAAATGCTATATTCCTCTGTTAGATATGTTGCTTAGCTATAACTCTTTTGAATATAATTATTAAGTATTTTATATTGTCATCAAAATATGTCATTTGTGGCGATTCATTTAAATTTCATTCAACCTCTCCGTGTTCATAAGAATCAAATGAAGGAAACCAATTACTCCGTGTTCCTGACAATTCTACTATTTGGAGCATATAACATTATTCAGTCTATTTACGTAAATGTTTAATGTAGTTTTAATTCGTAACGCCTAGGTTAATAATAATGGCTTGAGATGGGTGTTAGCATATATAAAAATGTATTTGTACAGTTTTACAGAGGTGATTATGGAGTATTATTAATTATATCGTGAATGATTTAAGCCTACCAGCACCTCACCAACGTATTATTATAAATCGTATCAAACATTTCAATTTTACTTATTCCCAACAGTAGACAAATCATAATTACGATGCAAAATGGATATTATCTTTAAAATAAAATACAACTACATAAATAACAGACAACAACTTCACACAGCCATACTTCTCTTACAGACAACAACTTCACACAGCCATACTTCTCTTACAGACAACAACTTCACACAGCCATACTTCTCTTACAGACAACAACTTCACACAGCCATACTTCTCTTACAGACAACAACTTCACACAGCCATACTTCTCGTACAGACAACAACTTCACACAGCCATACTTCTCTTACAGACAACAACTTCACACAGCCATACTTCTCTTACAGACAACAACTTCACACAGCCATACTTCTCTTACAGACAACAACTTCACACAGCCATACTTCTCTTACAGACAACAACTTCACACAGCCATACTTCTCTTACAGACAACAACTTCACACAGCCATACTTCTCTTACAATGTATTCATAAATAATAAACTAAATAATTAGGGAAATATTTTTTGGTTACAGAGATTTAATATGCAAATAAACACTCAAGTCACAGTTCCAATCCAAATACTGGTGTTGTCGGTTCTTATTCTTGCTACAGGAACGTTTCAAATACAAATAGTGGTGTTGTCGGTTCTTATTCTTGCTACAGGAACGTTTCAAATACAATACAATACCACTTATTCTATGAGCTGATTGTATTTTGATTCGGTCAGAGAGGCGCTACGAGCAAATATTTGATTAGTTTACACGGCACAATCGAATTACATCTTATGGAAGCAGTTCGGAAATGAATGGGATCGCTGGAGGCCGCTCCTCGCGATATGAACACATCACTCGCGGTTTGGGACAATATTTTGGCTACTATAATCGTTCCAGTCCTGTTAACACTCGCACGACGTATAGTCGTTGCTGATACACTCAAAAACATCACTACAAAAGAGCCGGGTATTTCAGAGATGAGTAAAAACATCTCGTGTCCTAATCGCTCTTGAGCAAGGAATATCACAAACAATCCTTTTCCGTTGCCAGTTGTGTCAAATGAAGACACAAGTGTACCGAGTGCTGTGTCCAATCGACGGCTCTCGGCTTTCCTCTGGTGGGCAGTTTGCGCAGTTCTGTGGCCAGTACTAGGGTCACAGCACGGAACTGCACTCAGTCGGTACTCGGCTCGCAGCACGGTGCTGTACTCAGCCAGTACTAGGCTCACAGCACGGTGCTGTGTGTTCAGTCGGTACTAGGCTCACAGCACGGCGCAGGAATGGCGCGCCAGTCTTCATTCCGACTCATCGTTATCTTCGTCGAAGCCGGAAAGCTCAGACGCGTCTAGGTAGCCCTGCATAGCCTGAAACAATAGTAGATTGTGTTATAAGGGACCAAAATAATGTATTGAGGGCGAGAGCGATTGTTTGAATCCAGAGCGAAGCGAAGGATTCTAGAGTTGAGATTCTAGACTTCAGACTCTGGTTGATGATCATGTTGAGTCAATGGTGACATTTCACGCTGTTTTGAATACAGTTTCTGAAAATGATTGCTTCATTTTTACTTTTTCATGTAATTAAATTTTCATAGGCTTTTAGATATTTTTCTCTCGATTTGTTTGGTAATTAATTGTATAAAACCGTTTATGCGATTAATTTTACACTTTCTGATGTAACTTTTCTCTTTCACTGCTAGAACTCGTCTTTTATTCAATTTGTCTAAATCAAATTAAAATTGTGTGTAATATTTTGATAAATTTAATAATGAAACGAAAAACGGGATTTTTTTTAATTTGTTTAAAAAATGTCGCGTCGATCGGCGCGCTTATTTTATTACCGGCCAGCACTTTATCGAAGCGAATTGCATTCTAACTTTTTAAATAAATAGTCTTCCAATTCAAAAGTAATTACGTCACAGTTATCAAGTGCGCCGGAATGACCCATTTTGCACGCACTTATCGAGGAACCCTTCGCCTCTTTTCGAATAGATGGGATGAAAAAAAATTGCATTTGTAAAGGCAGAAAACTGAATGATAGCAGCAAGGCATGTGTTTTATGCTTCTTTCTCTTAGATACGCACAGTGCATTATTCTCTCTGTAAACTCATCACTATCGTGGCAACCATTCGTATAAATTGGTAACACCATCATCGCGTATCAGCCATAATACGCACTCTGCTGTACACACAGCTACACATCAAGCTATAAATTTCCAGTATAAGCTGACCACGCATTGTGCAGGCTTTTCGTAGAATGAGAGGTCAGCTTATACTGGAATTGTATAGCTTGATGTGTAGCTGTGTGTACATAGGCCTCCCCATACATTTATTTACTGATTTTGTACAAATTTGTAATATACTTCAAATTAAAATTATTAAAAATTCTTGGTTTAAACATCTGTTCTTATTTGTCTACAAAGATCTCGTCCTTCTAAAGGTTGCCTGGAAGAGATCGGTTTTAGCGGTAAGGCCACCCATTGTACTTATGGTACTCAAGTTATAAGTAACGCCAACTATTTACTAAGGTGTTTAATAAAAGTAGTACTAACCGCATACTCGATGAGCGCGTGATGACAGAACACGTACTGGTCCGGCATCTGTATGGAGAAGGCGCGCTGCGCTCGAATGCGCTCCACGGTGCCGCGGATATCCGCCACTCGTTCAGCGGCGAGGCGCGACGCACAGATGTCCAGCGTCAGGAACGTGCCTGAAGCCAAACAACATCGCCGGTAACTACAGGCACACGACAGTAGCTTCCCACGGTTTGTGATATTGCAGACGGACCGACGCGCCGTGGGAAGCCTCTCGCTAACAGACAAAACCAATACAAAATTATAATACACTTACTTGCTATCAAACCAGCTATAGGTTTTGAAAGCAGGAGTTGTTTGGGTGTAATGACCGATGCACCACAGATACCGAACAGGTTGAGGTGTTCGTTTGTAGTACGAGGGCATGCGGTACAACGGTAAGTTTTGACCGTCGTTAGTGCGACATGTGTGGAGAAAGAATGTTTTCCGATTCTGAATTCGACTAGAAGGGCGAGGTACGTGGCGGTGAAAGAGATTCTAGAAACTGACAGCTGTTTCGACAATTTCAGCAATTTCGACACAGAATGCCAGTACCTGGTATATCGGTCTGATAGTGTGATGACCTAAATTTGTAGAAACTAGTGGTTCACCCCGAACTGAGATCTCGCGAGTCTCCCATACCAATAAAAAAATATACTATTTGTAATCTTTCACTATCAAAATAGTGCCCTAAAATTAACAACCAAATAACTTGACCTACAGTAACATTCAAATCACAGGTACCGAGAGTTCATGTAAATTGGTTACATTTTTTCGGGGTAGAAATTGCAGTTATTCTGGATTTCAGGCTTTTTTATATTTGTGTCACTAATGCTACACGCATACCAAATTTCAGCACTGTGGGGTCAGGGCGCATTAAGTATTACGTAACGCAATTTTTAAGGATTCTTTACTCTCCCTGCCTCCCATGTAACGCGCCGTAACGTTTTTCTGTACTCGACCCCTCCCCCCTAAACGTTACGTAACACCTAAGTGACCATTTTTACCTAAAAGTCACAATTATGTTGCGCAAAGTACCGGAAAGTCGCTAATGCTATGGCTAATAACTTAAAAACTACAAGGTTTAAACTAAAAATAAAAACGGGGTCAAAATGTGTCGATGAAAATCTTACCTGTTCGACCGATGCCGGCAGAACAGTGAACAACGATCGGTGGTCCTCTACTGTGGCCCGCCCACGCATCGCCAAGGCTGAAAACGTAAACACACAATCAATACAAATACTAATAAACATTTTTACTGGATATTAAACTAAATTACTTCATAACATAAAATCTGAATAAATACGGCATGGAGCGCACGTTGTTGCGAGCGGCGCACGAGATGCAGGAAGCCGGAAGCGCAGCAAAGGCATGGCGCGCCCGCCGCTCAGCACGCCGTAGTATATAGGATATAGTACTGTGCTGACTCGGCTAGAGTCCGCTGCTGCGCGCGGCGCACGAGATGCAGGAAGCGCAACAAGGGCATGGCGCGCCTGCCGCCCGGCACACCGTAGTATATAGTACTGAACTGACTCGGCTAGCGCCCGCTACTGCGCGCGGCGCACGAGATGCAGGAAGCGCAACAAGGGCATGGCGCGCCTGCCGCCCGGCACACCGTAGTATATAGTACTGAACTGACTCGGCTAGCGCCCGCTACTGCGCGCGGCGCACGAGATGCAGGAAGCGCAACAAGGGCATGGCGCGCCTGCCGCCCGGCACACCGTAGTATATAGTACTGAACTGACTCGGCTAGCGCCCGCTACTGCGCGCGGCGCACGAGATGCAGGAAGCGCAACAAGGGCATGGCGCGCCTGCCGCCCGGCACACCGTAGTATATAGTACTGAACTGACTCGGCTAGCGCCCGCTACTGCGCGCGGCGCACGAGATGCAGGAAGCGCAGCAAAGGCATGGCGCGCCCGCCGCTCAGCACACCGTAGTATATAGAATATAGTACTGTGCTGACTCGGCTAGCGTCCGCTGCTGCGCGCGGCGTACGAGATGCAGGAAGCGCAGCAAAGGCATGGCGCGCCCGCCGCTCAGCACACCGTAGTATATAGAATATAGTACTGTGCTGACTCGGCTAGCGTCCGCTGCTGCGCGCGGCGTACGAGATGCAGGAAGCGAAGCAAAGGCATGGCGCGCCCGCCGCTCAGCACACCGTAGTATATAGAATATAGTACTGTGCTGACTCGGCTAGCGTCCGCTGCTGCGCGCGGCGTACGAGATGCAGGAAGCGAAGCAAAGGCATGGCGCGCCCGCCGCTCAGCACACCGTAGTATATAGAATATAGTACTGTGCTGACTCGGCTAGCGTCCGCTGCTGCGCGCGGCGTACGAGATGCAGGAAGCGCAGCAAAGGCATGGCGCGCCCGCCGCTCAGCACACCGTAGTATATAGAATATAGTACTGTGCTGACTCGGCTAGCGTCCGCTGCTGCGCGCGGCGTACGAGATGCAGGAAGCGAAGCAAAGGCATGGCGCGCCCGCCGCTCAGCACACCGTAGTATATAGAATATAGTACTGTGCTGACTCGGCTAGCGTCCGCTGCTGCGCGCGGCGTACGAGATGCAGGAAGCGAAGCAAAGGCATGGCGCGCCCGCCGCTCAGCACACCGTAGTATATAGAATATAGTACTGTGCTGACTCGGCTAGCGTCCGCTGCTGCGCGCGGCGTACGAGATGCAGGAAGCGAAGCAAAGGCATGGCGCGCCCGCCGCTCAGCACACCGTAGTATATAGAATATAGTACTGTGCTGACTCGGCTAGCGTCCGCTGCTGCGCGCGGCGTACGAGATGCAGGAAGCGCAGCAAAGGCATGGCGCGCCCGCCGCTCAGCACACCGTAGTATATAGAATATAGTACTGTGCTGACTCGGCTAGCGTCCGCTGCTGCGCGCGGCGTACGAGATGCAGGAAGCGAAGCAAAGGCATGGCGCGCCCGCCGCTCAGCACACCGTAGTATATAGAATATAGTACTGTGCTGACTCGGCTAGCGTCCGCTGCTGCGCGCGGCGTACGAGATGCAGGAAGCGAAGCAAAGGCATGGCGCGCCCGCCGCTCAGCACACCGTAGTATATAGAATATAGTACTGTGCTGACTCGGCTAGCGTCCGCTGCTGCGCGCGGCGTACGAGATGCAGGAAGCGCAGCAAAGGCATGGCGCGCCCGCCGCTCAGCACACCGTAGTATATAGAATATAGTACTGTGCTGACTCGGCTAGCGTCCGCTGCTGCGCGCGGCGTACGAGATGCAGGAAGCGAAGCAAAGGCATGGCGCGCCCGCCGCCCGGCACACCGTAGTATATAGTACTGAACTGGCTCGGCTAGCGCCCGCTACTGCGCGCGGCGCACGAGATGCAGGAAGCGCAGCAAGGGCATGGCGCGCCTGCTACCCGCCACGCCGTAGTATATACGAGGGCCGTTCAATGTATTCTCGGTATAGGCATGAAAGAATAAGCAGAAAATTCTGAATAAAATTTATTTTTCAATGTAGTCCCCTAGAATCTGAACACACTTATTTGTCCTGGAAAATAACTTTTCAATTCCCTCCAAAAAATATTTTTCTTCCTGGTCTGAAAAATGATCGTTAATTGCTGCCTTTAACTCTTCATCGTCGGAAAAATGCTTGCCTCGAAGTTCTTTTTTGAGATTTGGGAACAGAAAGTAATCACTAGGGGCTAGGTCCGGGCTGTAGGGTGGATGATTGATTTCTTCAAATCCGCAATCCCGCACAGCAGCATTGGCAATGCGCGCCTTGTGAACAGGCGCGTTGTCGTGCAGAAGCAATACACCTGCGGTCAATTTTCCCCGTCTTTTTTCTCTTACTGTCTCCTTTAAATTGCGCAGGGTGTTAGCGTAAGTTGCGACAGTAATACTCTCACTTTTTTTTGTGTACTCAATTAATAAGATTCCCTTGTAATCCCAAAACACTGTGGCCATGAGCTTTCCGGCGGATGGGCTGACTTTGAACTTCTTCGGTGGGGCTGTTCCTTTTTTATGTCACTGCATAGACTCCTGCTTGCTCTCAGGATCATAGTGATGAACCCACGTTTCATCACCAGTAACAATCCGATCATAAAAACTTTGCGGATTTTCACCACAGAGCTCCAAAAACTCCTTGCAACAATCAACTCGCACTTGTTTCGAAGCGCTGTGAGCATTCGAGGCACCCATCTTGCACTGACCTTTGGCCAATTCAGATGGTCATGAAGGATAGTATGAATGGTACCCACGGATAGCTTGGTTTTTTCTGCTAATGTTTTCACTCTCACACGGGCATCTTCGAGCACAAATTTCTCAACAATTTTTACTTTTCTTCAGTAGCGGCACTAACCGGCCCACCGGCACGAGGGTCGTCTTCAATACCCCGTTTAAATTCACTTGAGGGGCATAATCTTGGTAAACATGTTTTGGTATCAGTCATCGTAGTTGCCTTTCCGAAATGATATTTTGAATACTAATGGCGACATTCAGACAAAATTTTGTATTTATACCCTCAATGAGTGTCATAAACTAATGAGATAATTTAATTACCCTCATCATTAGTATATTACCCCGATACCGAGAATACATTGAACGCCCCTCGTAGGATATAGTACTGTGCTGACTCGGCTAGCGCCCGCTGCTGCGCGCGGCGCACGAGATGCAGGAAGCGCAGCAAAGGCATGGCACGCCCGCCGCTCAGCACGCCGTAGTATATAGGATATAGTACTGTACTGACTCAGCTAGCGCCCGTTGCTGCGTGCGGCGCACGAGATGCAGGAAGCGCAGCAAGGGCATGGCGCGCCCGCCGCCCGGGGCGCCGTAGTATATAGGATATAGTACTGTACTGACTCAGCTAGCGCCCGTTGCTGCGCGCGGCGCACGAGATGCAGGAAGCGCAGCAAGGGCATGGCGCGCCCGCCGCCCGGCACGCCGTAGTCCGGCCACCGCTTGTACTGCCCGTGCCAGATGCTGCGGGTTTGTTCCGTCTGGAATAACACAAATATACTCATTATTATACTTACAAATACAATAAATACATATAACATTTCCAATTATCATGGTTATAGAAATTATTTTCAATGAAAACTATAGGTACTTAATACAATGCCGGGTAGATATATTAGGTTGGGGAAAACGTTTCTTCGCATTTTTTCATCAATTTGTCCGCAATAATAACAAATAAATATGCTTATGGCTGTATTAATCCCCGAGATGAACGTCCTCAGATCTCAGATCTGTAAATATATCTCATCAGGGGGTAGTCAGAGGTAAAGCCAAAATTGCGTTTGATAGACCTATTTATGGCGTGTAGTAACTCTCAACGTACTCGAACGGTGAAGGTAGACACTTGGCTGAACTAACCCCTCGACTCCCGCCCACTCGATATCAAGCATAGATACAAAACCTATTGTGCTTTATTTCCCGGTATTTTACAATCTGATTAAAGCTAGCTACTGGTACTGGCCAAGCCTATTAGCCTAAGTATGTAAAGGTCATTGGGCATTTTGTTCGGACATATGACCCACGGCGCACAAAAACGAAACAGGGCTAGGTATGTAGTTAAATGTATATGTTACTTAATGGTATGGGTCGCATTATTGCAGGATATGGGAGAACCGCAAAAAAATTTTTTTTAATTAATATTATAGCATTTTTAAAATAATTATTATAGCATTTTTAAATTATTATTATAGCATTTTTATAATGAACTAAGTAAAAACTATTGGCCTGACTGTAAAAATACTTTGTAAAACAGTTGTTTTGAACAATTTCCAGGAATACGAAAATAAAATCCATTTTGCGGTAATAATATTTTTATTCTGCATTATCAAAATCTATAGTTAATTCATCTAAAAAGGCTGCAGGCGCGTCTATCACGTCTTGATGCCTGGCCCATGACAGAAAGTATACGACGCTTACAACATGTGCACAGCTTCCGACAGTGCGACGGCCGTGTATACACGAGCAGTAATACTGTTGGATGCTATTTCTTCCAATATGGGTAGGATCTACTAAAATATAGGTGTAGTACTGCTTTGCACGGACGTGTCGTGACTGTATTCTGCCTCTTATCAATATCTTATTTTCAATCATTTCTTGGTGCCGGTATAGTTCGATAGTGTATACACCATCCTCACGCATGTGCTCGTGGCAATACGATCTTGCGATTCTCAAGTGGTATGATCCCAACGTAAACAATATTAATTCGTCAAATGTAAGCCGAGGAAAGTCATCAAAATCCGGATCATTGCCATCGAGTCGCACAAACGCTACTCTCTGCCTGTTTAAATTATGGTTAATCACATATTCTGCCATCTCATTGGGTTCATTCATTCGTTCATTTATAATTCTTATGAATTGTTCCGCATACATATGGTCCTCATATGGATGGCGAGTAGCATTAATTATGGCCGCAGTTATTTTGAAGTCGACCATCATGTTTCTCATGGCAACGTTAAAATATACATGGCGGAAGATTTTAAAATCTTTCTTGAATCTGCCGTTAATGGTTTCCACTACCCACCGGATCATTGTTATTAATCTAGATTTATTAGCATCTAGTGTCGTCAGTTGTTCTCCTCTTACTCTTGTAGGCGGCATGTGAGGATTATACCCGCATTCCTCAATTTTATCAATCGAATCCCGAAATCCACGATCCAATATAAAAACATCATTAACTCTCAAGAACCCATGAATCGGAGAATCTTCTTGCATCAGGTCACGCATAATGCTTGCGTCCGAAGTAGTCGCAGTGTAAGACCCCGTAACATCTACTATGTAGCCGTCGGTACATACTATAAGGAAGGGTTTTACTAAGTTCCGAAACTTATGAAGACTGTAAGTTTTGCGCTGGAAAAGGAAATTCGAACTCTTTTGTAGATAAATATATGTTCCATCACATACGAGAATGGCCGCCGGTTCATTATAGTTACCACCAAAAAAATGGCTTGGAATTGCAAGATTCTTGGCCACCACATCTTCCCTAGTAATATGATTTAAGCCCAAATGCTGTGGAACAAAATCATTACTTAAGCATTCTCTTGCTATCGCCAACTTCCTTTCTAGGGTTCTCCTCGACATATTGAATTTAGTGGCTAATCGCTCATCTGGTTCACCGGTTCTTATTTTTGTTAAAAAAATTCCAAGAACTGTGGCAGGATGAACTGATCGATCACCCAGTGAAGGCGTTTGGTTCAAAATAACATTAAATTGATATTTTGTTAGTCCCGTCCAAAAGTGAAATTCATTGTCCTCTATTTCTTCAATATTTTCGAAATCAAGGTTGCTTCTTTGTTCGATACCCCATTTATATAAATTCATCATACCAACAACATGAGTACTGTCAAAGTTTTCGTGGGATGTAGTGTTGAGCAAGTCTACCCAATCATTCCTCATAAAATGAGCATTGCAAACCCGAGCTAATTCTGGTATATAAAAATTGTGATTGTGTAAGAGTTGGAACTTAGCATATAGTGGAACATTATGGGCCACTACATTTCTACAGTTTGTAAAAATACAATGTCTCGCTGTATTCGATGCTCGCTTATATCCTCTAGGCGTAACAAAACTAGGCTGCAATTGTACTTGATCTTGCACTGGTTGCTCTTCAACTGGCTGATCTTGTACTGGTATATTTTGTACTTGTTCATTTTGTACGGGTTGATTCCGTAAACGACGATCTAACCTTGACCAACAAGCATGGCACATGGCCCGTGAGCCATTAAAAGTAATCTGAAACAATTGAAAAAAAAAAATATATATTCCTCCATTTATCAAGAAGTAAAATGAGCCATTACATTGAGCAAAGCAACATTTGTACAATCAAGAGCACGCGACGAGTCATACACATACGATGACAGTGTAGTGTACTTACCTCACGTGGTATTATTTCTTGCAATAATAAATCTACAAGATCCCTTTGTCTTTCCAAAAAGAGAACTGTCAATATGTGTTTTCGTCGACGTAAAACAGATCGATTACACGACACGCAACTATTTTGTCTTTCCATGTTAATGTAAACCAATCGTCAAGCAAAATCAGGGGTCCATAAAACACGCTCAAGTAATCAATAAAATGCAAAAATCGGAAACACGAGTTTAAACGCACAGATCGAAACGAAGGATGACGTACGACTGCGGGGCGGTCAGAGCGGGTGGGGCGCAGGCGGCGCGTCGCACGCGCACTTCGATACCTTACTGTTATTTTCTACCTGTCGAAAGTGCGAGCGAGAGAGACATACAATCTGTTATGCGATACAAACATTTTTCTTATGCTTGTACATACATTTTCACAATGCTGACAGTAAAATCTTTAGTTTTTAGTCTAATAGAATTATAGTTAGACTCACATACATACTGTTACATAACATTTTTCCTCCAGCAGATACATAAAAAAAATTTACATATTTAGAAAAGTGGAATTGAATACTTTACTTTAAAAGTGATTTGAACACTGTGCGCGAAAAAAAAGAAGTGGGTCAAAACCGCCCAATGATCTTTAAAAATAGAATGAGGTTCATTGAATTTATAATATTCTAATATTTAATACAATCTCCACGACAAATCCTTATTTCCAGTCCAATAGTGATAAAAACAATGGATACCGGGAACGCAAATTTTCATATTTTAGCAACAAACTATTATAAAAAGACTATTCTAATTTCCGCGCATTTGTGTTGTGCTATATTCGGGTATAATCGATCAATAACACCCTTGATTAGAGTCCTCGCTCGCGTTCGCTCGCTCGTACGCAAAAATATCTCGGGTGTAGAATTACAGCCCTTGTATAACAATGTACTGCTCCCAGGCACAACAGCGGTTGCGTCCATGACGCATCACACGGGGCGCTGCAAGTGATAGATGTACAAGTGCAGTTATATCCCTGTGTTTGTAAATGTTGATATTCACCCTCAGATCAGTGAGCAGCAGATGCGTGACGGTGTAGTCGTCGTCGTGGTCGACGGCCTCGCAGGCGACGGCGTACCCGGCGTGCACGTCGCGCGCTCCCTGCGTGCTCGGCCAGTACTGCCCGCACTTGATGTGCCCTCTCTCCACCACGCGCGTCGTCATCACCACCACCAGCGAGCCCTGCTCCCACACCATGCGCCAGAATTCGCCGAATGTTTTTGGAAGGGGACCTGAACAATTCATCATAATGAGGTGAAATAATTAATAATATTAGCCAGACACAAACATTATTACGACCTCCGTGGTGCAGTGAGCGAATAGCCGGCTGAGACGCAGGGAGGTAGCGGATTCGATTCCCGCCGCGGAACAAATGTTTGCATGATTTACAGATATTAGATATTTGTTCCGGATCTGGATGTTTTTCTATATATTATAAGTATGTATTTACAATAAAAAGTATCCTATCAGTTTCTGATTCCCATAGTACAAGCTCCGCTTAGTTTGGGGCTAGATAGCGCTGTGTGAAATGTCTAGCAATA
>OU975474.1:0-184604 GCA_918857605.2 Philereme vetulata | reverse complement strand
TTTATTTATATAAAACACACCAAAATTAGTATCATAACTAGTAGCGGCAACTGGAAATCTGCCATATGGTACTCATAAAAACTCTGCCAGTTCTCCTGATAAAACACGAACGCGTATTATCAAAACAGACGCGCACAACATTACATTTTCCATTACATAGCACAATCTCAGAGTTACGCCATCAAATTACAACGTAATCAATTACGTTGTAATCGCTGGATAAAACGCCGCGGGGTATTTCCGGCGGGACGGACGCCATTCCCGACGGCCTAAGAAGTCATTAAGCGAACTTTGTTCGGAAAACAAGAGAAGTTAGCCCCCTGTTTGTATTAACAAGTCAACTCATGTTACAGAATAAAAACACACAAAAAAAACCCCGTAAAACTGACATAGAACCACCACAGTTAAACAAGGTTTTGCGTCCGAACCGCCCATCCGCTTGGGAACTACGATGCCACAGACAATCAGACTTATAACACCTCTGCTTTCGATGCGTCGGTCGGGTTGGGCCGCTGTGCAATTAATATGTGAAAGACACAAAGGTTACGGACCGATATATTACTTCTACATGTTTAATACAATATTTACAAATTGGACGCAAGTCCGGATCGATTATTTTTCATGTTTTTCTCATAATTTTTGTATAAAACCTATAAAGTAAGGTGGTGACGCGATAAATTCTGTATACACACTAAGTAGAAGCGCTACACGACTCATGCACTTTGTGACCCTTTAACGATTCAATCCAATAGGTATTATTAGGCCCCTCTTATTTATCTGAATTAGAATATACAATAACTCACAATTGAGCTATACTGAATCTTAAAACAGCGTTATAAACTACTCAAAACAAAATAGGGCCCACTTCAAATATTTCCATATTTTGCCCAACACATTTTTTTTGCGAGTTGTTGGCATACTGATGTATGGAAATGTTAAGTAGGCATATTTATTGATCATAAATTAACACTTAAACGCCAAGTTTAGGGTAGTTCTTAAGTGGGTAGACAAGAAACAAAATCTTACGATATACCGCAGAATCTGTGAGTGCCATTACATTGTTGCTCAGTGGGGTTTGTTGTGTCTAATGAAGAAGTTATCGTAACCTTACCTTTAATTATCGATTACATTACTGTTTGCATAAACAATGCCTGGTTCTCGACATCACATGGACACGGAATCCGCGACTAGAGCCATTGTTTTGCTTCAGCAGGGAAATTCGCAAAGATCGGTAGCTTCAAGCTTAGGTGTGTCAAGACGAGCTATTCGAAATGTGTGGGAACGCTTTCAAGAGACAGGTAGTGTGAGTAGGAGGCGCGATTCAGGTAGAACCCGAGCGACAACCTCCCAAGAAGACCGATACATCAGACTCTCTGCACGTCGCGAGCGAACTGTAACTGCACGCATATTGAGAAACCGCTTACGTGACGCCACTGGAACGCGAGTGAGTGACCAAACTGTTCGCAACAGACTTCATGAAGACCAAAAACGCTCCAGAATGCCAGTTGTTCGGCTCAAATTGACCAGAGCCCACCGTGCAGCGCGATTAAGGTTTGCACGTGATCACCTCAAATGGACCATGAATAATTGGAGGACAGTGCTTTTTACAGATGAATCTAAAGTAAAGTTTTTTAATGATGACAGACGCGTACGAGTTTGGCGACGACCTGGAGAACGTTTTACAGAACCATGTATTCGTGAAACTAACCGCTTTGGTGGACCCAGTATTATGGTATGGGGTGGGATTAGCATAATGGGTAAAACCGAGCTAGTGATTTTGGATGAGGGAAATGTAACGGCCGCCAGCTATGTTCAGCATGTCATCTGACCTCATGTGATCCCATATTCACAGCGAGTAGGCCCTAACTTTACTCTGATGCAAGACAACGCTCGCCCTCATACTGCCAGAGTGACCCAAAGTGCAATCTCCGAAGCTGGTATCGCAGTTCTACCCTGGCCTGCCATGAGGCCGGACCTGAATCCGATCGAGCATATCGGGGACCAGTTGAAAAGAAGCCTTTAAGACAACCACACTGAAATTCATAGCCGACAGGAGTTGATAACTGCTTTAAAAGTGTGTTGGGAGCAAATTCCAGATGAAAACGTCATCCACCTTATAGAGAGTGTTCCGAACCGACTCAGAAAGTGTGTGCGCAATAGGGGAGGACCTACGCGTTACTAAACATAAGGCATTGAAGCAACCCTAAGAACATGTTTAAAAAAAAATGTGCTCGTGTCTTCAACATGTTGTTTTGGAAAACCGTGTAATTTTAAGTTAATGAGTAAAACGTGCATTTCTTGACGATTTTTTTGGCAAAAATAAGGCATTGTTATGTTTTTTTAATGATTCTGAATGTGTTAACCTATTTCTAAAATTAAACTTGAAATAAATTGTACGTATTTTTTTTTATTTTAACTTAAATCATATTTTATTGGGTGGGCCCTATTTTGTTTTGCGTAGTTTATATCAGATTTCCCTTGAAGAATGATTGGAGTGACGTGAATAAGTTCCTTATTCCGAGAACTGTGTATTTCCATGGTACCTACGCCGTACGAGTTCATTTTAACATTTCGCGGAACATCATTTACGTCATTCCATAAAGCGGTCAAGCACAAATACAGATAATTTACTTAAAACCTGCAGAGAGTGGGGTTTTACATCGATTTATGATTGCATGTAGCTCGCAATTACGGCAGGTTCATCGTCATTTTAAATTTATGAACAAACGTGGAATACAGCATGCATATCAATTTTTCAGAACGGTATTCTGTAAAAATATGTCCAATTCCTTGCCAAGAACTCAACACTGCTTTAGTTTAATTCTTATCATTTCCAAAGAATTGGCGATGGTTCAAACGAACGCTTAGATTACACGTGATTTTCGCGGAAACCTGAGCACGTGAAGAAAACAAACACATTAAACGTAATTTTGGCTGAGCAACAAAAACAGGTAAAGAGCGCTTCCCTTTAGCGTGGGTTCAAATATCACACATTTGCATAGATAAAGTGGGTGGTTGGACGAGCTTAACGCGCCGATGGTGATTTGGCCCGCCCTAATATTAGCCAATAACGAACATTTTAACCATTTTTCGTGAGACTTGTTGAAACGGTCACAGATTGACGGGAAAGTACGTTACGAGATCCATGTTTTATTTCTCGACCAGATGCTTATTAAGGTACGTATGAAGAAACCTATGATTTATGAAAGCATTGATTAAGGCTAAAGTCATGTTATGAACTAAACAAAGGCAAAACGCCGCGTCTTCTCGTACACAACACAATTAATATCCAGCTTTTTTAGCACTAAGTACTTTTATTTTCATTGCGATTAAATGGTGAAAGGATTTAGTGCACTTCGTAGATGTTCTTCTATTTTTCTTGAACGATTGTACTCATAAATGTTTCCGTCGTTTAAGGGCCTGATTCACAATCTACGGATAACTATATTTTCCTAATAAAAATGTTCATCATAGGCTTCCCCACAGATTTCCAAAGGGAGCATCTTGTGCGGCTCCCAGCAACCCTTCTTCAGGTTCTTCCCGTCCGTCCTAAGCTGCGCTTTTCAGTACGTGGTTACTTTATATACTTTCTACCCTAACGGTCGCCAGTATGAAACTTACCCTGAGTGCAAATATATGCATTCTTCTGCTTGTATCCGTCGACGTAGTTGGCGTTGATGTAGTCAGTGGTCGGGTCCTCAGCGTCGGTCTGCGAGAGGCGAACGCGCGAGTGGTCGTAGCACAGCACGTCCTTGTACCGGTTCTTTGCTATATTGGCCGGTAATCTGGCAAACGGATATGTGGTCATTGTGGGGGCTTGTGAATGAGTTCGTTACCCTACTATATATGGTGTTACAATTTAAACTAATTATAATGAAGCGACGGTTTCAAAACAAAAAATAAATATATCTACAAAATGTTCTTGTTTTATGATCACGAGAAAATCGATAAAATGCTGTTAGACGAAATTTTAGAAAACTAGCTTAATGTACGATTCCACAGATGACTAAAAAGTTACTACGAGCTGTTTAACCATCCCGCTAGTTCAATGACCTCGCCCAGTCAATGTCCCGGCCCTGCCAATGCACCCAACCAGCAAACAGAGCGCGTATGGTGCGTAAGGCAGGGCGGTAAGACCCTACATGTTAAACACAATAACTCAAAAATAGGGTTTTTGGGATTTAAAAAAAACATTATTTATTTATTATTTATGGTCTCAAATATATACTCCGTCATTATTTGCAGTTTAAATTGCAACACCTTATATTTCATCTTCTTATATGTGAGGAGAGCAGGTAAACGATTTGCTCCAATGCCAATCTCTAACTTGTATTTCCACATTACAATAAATTGTTACATGACTGAGCGGGGAGAGACGACTGCTGGCGTGGCCACACTACAACAGCGACCATCTCTTAGGTAGGTAACTAGTGTGTCCCTACAGTCATTTAATATGTTGATTGGGTGAGAAAGTACTGTGTCATACTAAAGAGCGCTTACCGACAGAAGATCGTCCGCGGTCGTCGAACAAATTAACTTTAATTCGACATGGTACTAAACTGTTTAGGTACATCTTAATTGATGGTATAAGATTTAAGTTGTCAGGCCTCACAACCATATAAAAATATACAGGGTGTGGCGTAATGAGTGGATAATAGGGTACCTGCGGGTAGGGGCCATTGTGGCGGTTCAGAAAAATATTTGTTATGCTCAGTAAAAGTGCCTCGGTTTTCGAGATATTCGACATTTTCGAAATTTAAGAAATATTTTACCCTTCGTCACTATTTTTGGCGCCAAGACTGCAAATGATTTTTTTTTTCTATCTGAATTTTGGATAGTATTCTTGGATAGATGTGCTATCGAATGGAAACTATTATTTTTATAACACAAGCACAGTTATGTTTTTAAAATAAAATTTCACTAAAATTTTACTTGCTTTCGTTTGTTTTCCTGACCTTTACCCTTCTGTGGTGTAAAAAAAATGTATGGTCACTTGAATGCCAAATTTTAAAAAAATTTGCCTATTTCATCGAGATTCCGAAATGGTATATTACATGGTATTTCCACAAGTTGATTCAAAAGTAATTCCTATTAAAATGGGTAGAGCTAATTATTATAAATTTACAAATAGTACTAAAATTTACTTCATTACTTAAAATCACCTAAAAACGTTAGTTTAAAATTCGGTAATGAAATAAAACGAAACAATAAATTTTAAATGCATTTCATTTATTAAATTTACTATCACAAAAGGTGTTCGAAAAGGCCACCACGTGCTCTGATGCATGCTCTGCACCTTTTGATAAAAGATCTTTTAATCCTGTTCGCAATTCTTTGCTCTGTGATTTTCTGAGCAGCTAATCGCACACGCTCCCGTAGCTGGTCCACTGTATTGATTGGGTCTTTATAAACCTTTTCTTTAAGGCATCCCCAGTAAAAAAAGTCCAATGGGTTGAGGTCTGATGAACGAGGTGGCCACAAAATTGTCCCCAAACGACCGATCCATCGTCGACGATGTTTCATCGAGGTATTGTCGAACATTTCGGGCGTAATGAGCGGGGCAACCATCGTGCTGCAGCCACATTCTTCTGCTATCTTCTAATGAATAATCTTCTAATAAAAGTGGAAGTTCGTGCCGTAAAAAATGTAAATACGTTTCTGCAGTCAATGTTCCAGACAATTCGAATGGTCCGATGATTTTGCCATTTAGAATTCCAGTCCATAAATTAATTTTGAACTGGTACTGGGACCTGTCTTCTCTGGCCAAATGAGGGTTTGTACGCTGCCAACTGTGCAGATTGTGCATATTAAAATACCCATCTTTTTTGTACGTGGATTCGTCGCTCCACAAAATTTTATCGAAGAAATCGGGATCAGCGTTCATTTTTCTCAGCATTGTTTGGCAAAATGCAACTCGTGCAGGGTAATCTCTTGGCTGCAAACATTGCACGCGCTGGTAGTGAAAAGGATGTAATTTTTCTCTTTTTAAAATTCGGTGCACTGTTCTTGCTGACATGCCAGTATTAGAGGCTATTACGCGCACAGATGTGGTCGGATCAGCAGCAATTTCATCAAGTACGTCCTCTTCATTATGTACTTGTGGTCTCCCAGAACTCGTGCCACCGATGCCACTTCCAGGAATTCGACCTTCCATGTAAGCATTGTGTACGCGAATAAACACACGATAATCGGGATGGCGTGCATTGGGAAATCTTTCCCGATACAGCGCTGCTGCTCGATTGGCGTTACCACCACACTCGCCGTAGATTAAATGCATTTGCGCATATTCAGACGCAGTATATAGCTGAGGCATTGCAATCAATATGCAATACCAAAAAATCCAAGTTACAAAGCAAATCAAGTCCGAGATTACAGCACAAAATCGTTAGGTTCACAAAATTAAGACGTCCAAATCGCTAGGCAAAACAAAGTCCGAAATCACTGCACAAAATCGACGAGTATCAATCCAAAACAGGATAACACGTTGTTGTACGGGAGTAGTATGATAGCACACTGACTCGAAAATCATAAAAATGCGTTACGCGAAACGATAGTTCTCTTTCACTCATAGTATGAAAGAGCAAGATAGACATAGTGTCGATTAACGCTGGGCCGGGAACCAATCTGTTCCAAGAATTACTAGTAGTTCTGCGAACAGTAGACAATTATTGCTAATAATAGTTAAAAATATTTCTTTAAATTACGCCTTGATAAGTTTAGTAGGAATTAATTTTGAATCAAGTTGTGACAATGATATGTAATATACCATTTCGGAATCTCGATGAAATAGGCAATTTTTTTTAAAATTTGGCATTCAAGTGACCATACATTTTTTTACACCACAGAAGGGTAAAGGTCAGGAAAACAAACGAAAGCAAGTAAAATTTTAGTGAAATCTTATTTTAAAAACATAACTGTGCTTGTGTTATAAAAATAATAGTTTCCATTCGATAGCACATCTATCCAAGAATACTATCCAAAAAACAGATAACAAAAAAAATTTCATTTGCAGTCTTGGCGCCAAAAATAGTGACGAAGGGTGAAATATTTCTTAAATTTCGAAAATGTCGAATATCTTGAAAACCGAGGCACTTTTACTGAGCATAACAAATATTTTTCTGAACCGCCACAATGGCCCCTACCCGCAGGTACCCTATTATCCACTCATTACGCCACACCCTGTATATGAATACGTTTGTACCCCTTTTTAAGCTTATTGCACGCACGGTGAAGAAAGAGATTTGCCATAGTTAAAGTTTATATGGAGGCAAATGCTAAAATTAAGCCAAAACAACTGTAAGTTACGGTCAAATGTTGACCAAATTGCACTGGCAACTAGTACTACTTTAAAATCGGACATAACTTTTCATGGAAAGAAGTAGTAATATTGCTCAAAACACAGTTACAGAGTTTAAGTATACATACACCAAGTGCCTATTTCACGACCTCGGAGTAACTTTACTTGACATATAAAAATCATTTTCTCTTTATCTGTTTTCATATGAAAACAAAAGACGTATATATTTTTTCTCCGTTACTCAGAGGTGGTGAAATAGCCACTAAGAGACTTTGTTCCAAAGAAAACACCAGCCAAATCATGTGGAGCTGTTTACAGATTACTTGTAAAGTTCGTGGCACGTGCCATTCTAATTATGTAGTGATCCGTTTCGTAACCGACGAAGCCCCTAAACTTTCTTACAATTAGTACGGCACTTTATTGTCGTACGAGTAATAAGTTGTTAAATTTCCGCATTCGAGCCCGAGTGTTTTGGTACAATAGTATTTGTAGTCTCGGATACCGATGCCTCGAGAAAATCATAGTAAGGGGTCATGATTATGTACCTAGATGTATGCTGAGTGCAACATTCTGCCATAATGTGATCTTCATGTAGAATAACATTCAAACACAAGGCATAATCTCATGTTAAAGTACTATACGTATATGAGTATTATGCAGTAAGTATAGTAAGTAGTATGCAGTATGTACAGTAGAATGCAGTGTGTATAGTAGTATGTATAATGTACACGTACAGTAGTATGCAGTGTGTACACGTACAGTAGCATGCAGTATGTACAGTAGTATGCAGTATGTACAGTAGTATGAAGTGTGTACAGTAGTATGCAGTGTGTATAGTAGTATGCAGTATGTACACGTACAGTAGTATGCAGTAAGCACGTAGAGTACTCACTCTGCATTGTGGAAGGTGCCGTTGGGCGGGCGCGCGCGTATCTCCTCGTACTCTGCGACGAGGCCGCGGCGCGAGAGCGCGCGCACTCGCGCCAGCAGCTGCGCCGGGCCCTCGCCTCCCGCGCCGCCCCCGCCGCACTCCTCGTCCGACAGCCCGGGCGACACTTCCCCGCTCGACCACGTACCGCGCGCTACAAACCAACCAAAACACTGAACCTTTGACTTTAGTCAACATTACCCTCGGGGGCACTGAAAAACTGCTGCCATCAACCCATAGTCATACTCCGCTTCGTTAAGAAGTTGTGATGGTTAGAAGGAAGGTAATGCACAATACACTTCTATGCGGGACGTCAGTACACATCTTATTTCCCCCACACTAGAATTAGAACTACGATAAGCATTAACTGGGTGAAAGACAACCGCTGTAGTGCCTGGGACATTATGGAGTGGTCTTGCCCTTAGTAAGAATGAGGCATCATTCAGCCTTAACCACAGGACATTTAACGAACCCTATAGAACCTCATAAATGTATTAAAAAACGAGTGTGCTTTAGACCACACTACTGAAGTAAAACTTCTTTTTCAAAATATTCACTTATAAAATTGTTCAATTACAAAATTGTCCACACGTCTGTAGGTCGATCAGTATAAGTTCATTCTGGACAGACGCAACTCGCGCTCGCACATTAACGTTTAAAAATATACGAAACGTAACTCTCTTCTAACTCTCTATCTTCACTAACTTATATCTCCCTCTCAACTTCCGTTCGCACTTTTCGTAACGCATTCACCAGCTTACTCCCCAAGTCAAGCGTGCGTAAAGAAGTTTTACTTCAAAAATTTGGAGCCTTACAGTAGTCGCACATGATGTGTAACATCTGACCACCGCGCGCGCTCATTGTACAAACCAAATAGCGCGCGCTTCCCCGGTTTACTGTTACACATTTCCGTTTCTTTTGCTAAAATCACTCCCACAAACCGAGAGGAAAAATGTTACACATCAATAAATATTTCTTATTGTATTTTATTTTAGAAATTCAACATTATTATACAATGAATGATCCCCGAGACAAATACATTAGTGTCAATATATCTTGTTTTAAACACTATCAAAATTATATTACAGCATCAATGGAAAAATCCATTGACATTGATTGAATAAATTACACAGTCGGTAAAAACCATCAGCGATTTTATTCTTCCTCTTGTTAGCCCCTTTCCCGCCCCTTAACACTTTAATTTTTATAATTGTAGTCTTTACATAGTATAAAATGAAGTCGCTTCCGCTGTCTGTTACCTTAGATCTTTTAAACTACTCAACGGATTTTAATGCAGTTTTCAGCAATAGATAGAGAAGATTCAAGAGGAAGATTTATATGTATAGTACATACATAGTAACTGCGAAAGTAACTGTTTGTTTGTTACCTTTTCATAACTAAACGGCTGAACGGATCGTAATGAAATTTGGCAAGGGGATAGATTATATCCTGGGGAAGGACACAGGCTACTTTTTACCCGAGTGCGCAAAAGGAGGTGTTTTTATTGAAATACCACGCATGCGAAGCCGCGGGCGGGTCAGCTAGTTAAAAGTAAATCGTTAGATTGTGACGTAACTCAGCGATGAAATGAAAATTCGGATAAGCATACGCTTCCATTTTCTGTGGAAATTACTTCCTCTCAAGATCAATTTTATATATTTGGCTACGACTCCATAATAATAAAAATAAACTGATCAAATGATAAAATGGGCAGTAAATATTTATTTGGAAATAGAAAAAATATTCCGTTTAGTCCACCCTCCTTTACGATCGGATCATAAACCGATATGAGAGTACTTTTAGGAAATTAATCTGTATAAAAATAGGTCAGAATCCTTATTTGTTGAATGAAATGTAAACGCTAGCGTAGTATTATATTTGTTTTGTTTGAATGTTTATTACGAGACGACCTTGTCTATAAATTGTTATGGTAAGTAGGTACATTGAAATAGCTTCAATCAAACTCCAGCTTTGCCTTTATATTATTTACGATTCACATTTATTTCAGGTTCTTTTCTGTTTTTAGAATTTCAAATCCGTTTCAACACGCGTCTCATAAATCAATTCACTTTGTAATGGAAATGTTTTCGTAGTCTCTCTTTAATATTATTAATAAACATACAAATACATTTCTGTAAAACCACTTGTAATTTTTACGAATGGAAAGCAAATCTTTCAAAAAATACTCTTCGATTTTGCAGAAACTCAGATGTTTATCGCAAAGAGAAATGTTTATATTATTGTTCCGACTGGTTGTTAAATAAACTACAGAACAGGAGAGAAGTTGGATAAACCCATTGCATTGTACGGTTCAATAACTCACAAATACACATTATTACGAGTACGTAATACATTTCCACACGCAGTTCCTTTCGCTTCGCTTTGCTATTCACAACAGTAATGAAATGAACCAACTAAGGAATGGACGCACAATCGTGTTCACATCGCTGCAGCGTTTAAGTAAATAAAACCGGCCAAGTGCGAGTCGGACTCGCGCACGAAGGGTTCCGTACCATTATCTATAAAAACGGCAAAAAAATCACGTTTGTTGTATGGAAGCCCCCTTAAATATTTGTTTTATTGAAGTAAAACTTTTTTACGCACGCTTGACTTGGGGAGTAAGCTGGTGAATGCGTTACGAAAAGTGCAAACGGAAGTTGAGAGGGAGATATGAGTTAGTGAAGATAGAATGAGAGAGAGTTACGTTTCGTATATTTTTAAACGTTAATGTGCGAGTGCGAGTTGCGTCTGTCCAGAATGAACTACAGATGTGTGGACAATTTTGAAATTGAACAATTTTATAAATTAATATTTTGAAAAAGAAGTTTACTTCAGTCGTGTGGTCTAAAGCACACTCGTTTTTTTTAAATTTAATTATTATTTTTTTGGTGAATATATAACTAAATATTCTGTGAATATAACAAGCGTCTACCTGTTGCCGTTATCAATATCGAGCTAAAACGAGCAAAAAAATCACGTTTGTTGTATGGGAGCCCCGCTTAAATATTTTTTTTTTTAGGTGTTTAGTATTTGTTTTTATAGCGGCAACAGAAATACATAATGTGTGAAAATTTCAACTGTCTAACTATCACGGTTCATGAGACACAGCCTGGTGACAGACAGACAGACAGACAGACGGACGGACGGACGGACGGACGGACGGACGGACGGACGGACGGACGGACAGACAGACAGACAGACAGACAGACAGACAGACAGACAGACGGACAGACAGACAGACAGACAGACAGACGAACAGACAGCGGAGCCTTAGTAATAGGGTGCCGTTTTATCCGTTGGGTACGGAACCCTAAAAACATACCAGTTTCACGCGACTTAAAAATCCTAGCCATTAAAAAAACGATTTAAAAGTGATTATATAATAGATAAAACATACCGGTGCTTCTATGGCTATTCATTCTAAATTTTATGTAAGAAATATTTTAAAAAAATTTGTAAACAATCGTGACAATGTCAAAATTGATAAAATGACGTGCAGGTTAAATTTTTAATTGAACAGTCGTGCAAGAAGGCGGCACTCAAAGCGCTTTACAAAAGAGTTTGAATAAAGCCCTCAACGCTTTAAGAGTCTGGACATGTTTGAACAAAATGGAACCTGTATAATATTTCTAGGAAAATAAACGAAACTTACTGCTTAAATCTAAATCGTCTTCGTCACCGGAGTTTATATGCCTGCCCTTCATGTCGCCATTGTAACCATGTGAATTCCTGCAACAAATAAACAATATTTACATTATCATCATAATGTTTAACATTATACGGTTAACTCAACTTCGATAAAAGAGGCCTAAAGATTATAGTAGTCACTGGTGGGGGGGGGGGGGGGGGGGGTAATTCTGTTGCCACAAACTCAACTAGACAGCTAAGTCTTATAGTATGGCAACGTATCCACATAGAGATCAAGACAACATAATAGCCTGGTTTGAATTCCATGTGGATATCCAGGGGCTGCAGTAGCCGCTTAACATCTGATGGACTGCATGCTCGTTTGCCATATAAGTAGTTTAAAAAAAAATAAGTAATAACTCAATCTCTACAAAAATAGTCATTTCAAAAACTACTTTCAATTAGATTTTCACTGCGGCCAGCACTGAATATATTTGAACATAAATTTCAGTGTTACTTTGCACATGTCTTCCATCGCCTACTCTCGGGAGTAAAGTTCACCTCTTTCGAATATAAATGAAAGCTATTTGTGAAGTGTCGCCACGTGTCCATTACATGCGATATCTTGGAGATAAACGTCCACAGTATTCGTCACTAAGATATGTAGATAACTATTTATTCAGTTACCACACCCACAGAAACAATACAACTAAACCGGACAAGTGCGACTCCGACTCGCGCACCGAGGGTTCCGTATTTTTTTAGGGTTCCGTACCCAAAGGGTTCTACCTTATTACTAAGACTCCGCTGTCTGTCTGTCTGTCCGTCTGTCACCAGGCTGTATCTCATGAACCGTGATAGTTAGACAGTTGAAATTTTCACAGATGATATTTTTCTGTTGCCGCTATAAAAACAAATACTAATAATGGAATAAAATAAATATTTAAGGGCGGCTCCCATACAACAAACGTGATTTATTTGCTCGTTTTTGCTCGATATTGATAACAGAAACAGGTAGACGCTTGAAATATTCACAGAATATTTAGTTACATACTTACTTTAAAAATAAATAATTAAAATAAAATTAATATTTAAGTGGGGCTCTCATACAACATGATTTTTTTGCCGTTTTTATAGAAAATGGTACGGAACCCTTCATGCGCGAGTCCTACTTGGCCGGTTTTTTTTATTTTAATGCGATATAACTACAAGTTAACCTTTATCGGATGTTTCCTTTACTTATGCTATGCTATGCAAAAACCAGGGTACAAGGAAAAAACGAAAAAGAAAAAAAAGGAAAAATTCCAAAAAATAAAAGTAGTTGAAAATTAATGCGTGTCCCCATACATACATAGTTGACGCCAATTAAGATAGTCCTCTGAGTTGTATGGGCGCTCTTACAATTTAGAGGACTAGCTTAATCGGCACCAACATCAAATAAGGTAAATAAATAAAATTGTGCTATTGAATAAAATAAATATTTAAGCGGGACTCCCATATAACAGACATGATTTTTTTCCCGTTTTTATAGATAATGGTACGGAATCCTTCGTGCGCAAGTCCGACTCGCACTTGGCCGGATTTTTTTACAGCTCCAGCGCAATTAGCAAGGCTATATCGGAGTGCGGTATACGTATGAAGGATAAATTCTGATGTATAAAAATTATGATACAATTAGTATTTTCCGTGTCGGATAACACTTTAAAAATAAAAATACAATTACAAGTAGTGAGTTTTAGGAGTTACTTGTTTTAGATAGAGAGTCTGAATCGATTTAATATTCAGATTAGCCACCGTAGGTATTGTAAGAATATTGACGAGTCTTCTTCTAAGCGTGTCAATAACTCTACTCTCTTAGATGCTTAGATCGTAGTAGATAAGTAATATTATCGATGAGTAATCGCCCGGTTCCGGCGGAAGATCAGCGTTGTGTTTGTTTATCCAAACACAACATCACGCTGAGTCGGTCACCATTTTGTGACGTCATCACGTGGATGGCACTGACAGACATAATATAGAATGTAACTATCGTTTTTTTTATCATATGTATCACTTTTTTCTGTACTTTCTATGTTTTCTTTTGTTTGTGTATCGCCTTTTAGTATTAATCGTTTTATCATTATCATGAACCTATGGCAGGCCGCAGCTGGTCGTATGTTCTAGTTGCGTGATTGAGCTCGATCTACAGCTTTTCTCATTCAATCTCTGCCAGCCACAGCGCGCAAATCATAAAAAAAACCAGCCAAATGCGAGTCAGACTCGCGCACGAAGGATCCCGTACCATTATCTATAAAAACTGTAAAAATATTATGTCTGTTATATGGGAGCCCCGCTTAAATATTTATTTTATTCAATAGCACAATTTTATTTATTTACCTTATTTGAGGTTGGTGCTGATTAAGCTAGTGCTCTAAATGTGTATGAGCGCCCATACCTACAACTCAGAGGACTATCTTAATTGGCGTCAACTATGTATGTATGTATGTACACGCTTTAATTATCAACTTTCTTATTTTTTGGAATTTTTCCTTTATTTGTGCTGCTACCTTGCTATTTGCCAAATTTCGTGATTCTAGGTCAACGGGAGCTACCCTATAGATTTTCGACCCAAAACCTATAGGGTACGTCCGGTTGACCTAGAATTGTTAATATTGGTTAAAAAATAAAGTATTGTAAAATAAAAAAAAAATGAAAATTAAGGTAAATTATGGTACTTACAAATTGTCGCGAAAATCTAAATTTGCCTATATCTTTTTACCGTGTTGACTCAGGACCAAGCATACCGTAAGTAAACAGTTCTCTTAATATTGCAAGCGATCTAATATTCAAATTACCGCCTGCATATATTCCTTTTGCTAGGTATTAATTTTATGCGGCAGTTGGTTGGGTTTAAAGCTCAGAACGATAACGTCGCACTGACTCAAACTAAATGAATAGCGCTTCAAATGTCAAAGTTTTAATTATGGCAATACAAACTTTTGGAGCACGGCTTTCAAATGAGATAGTTCAGCTTGGCCCCAGAAGACAAACGTTCCCACGAGTGCTAGCATATTGCACTATCTAACTATATATAGTAAGTTTATTAATGAATAAATAAATCATAATGATTAAAAAAACTGGCAACAACACCTTTCAAATAAGGCACCAGCATTCACATAAGTACCTAGCGTAGGCCACAGATTACGTACCTTAGTGGACTGGGGTCGCAAGTATAGGGCGGATCACCGCTGATGTGCATATCTGTACTGCTGTCTCCCAGGCGGGCCGCACGGTCGCTGGTCATATCACATTCACCTTCGTGTTCAATTATACCTGCGAAAAACGATATTACAAACTAACGCCAAATTTACTTGCCGCTTATCTACTGCGATGCACCACATAATTCAAACCAACAACGAACTCTTGTATACGATTTTGTCGACATAAAAATTATCATGATCCGATAAACCGGTGATGGTACGTGCAATTGGCGTATCGCAATATGAGATTGGCTGAAGCACTCCAAATAAACGAGAGATATTGATTGGCAGAGTAATCGTCGAATCCCAATACGATACAGCCTCGGTGGAAATGCTGAAACGTTCGTTTTAGGATATCGAACGTGTCCCCAAGCTACCCCAGTACATTTTATGAGATTAGCAAGTCGTGCCGTAAAAAGCTCACGTAGCACATTTGTTCAGAGACATTACTGTGCTTTAAATACTCAGCTTTAAAATGTAAAATGAGGAAATGTTATAACAGAGTAATCCATTTCATGGAAAGCTGTGTATCCTGAATACAAAGGCCTTTGCAAGATGCCAAGCATGAAACCTCTCGTATTTCTGTAAGTACTGATGCTGTGCTACATTATTCAGGAAAATATTGCCTTTTGGTTCCATATTTTTTCTAAACAAACCTATAGGGAATTGTAAAAATATTAAAAAAAATACTTTAACATTGTACGATCAACCCACGCTGTATTCAGTTCATAGAGAATTCAAAAAATAATTTTAGTAATGGAACTCGAGCCAACGGGGTCCGCAGTTCGGCAGTAATACACACATGACTTTTTTCGGACACACGTGAATCCATTATTAATAAAAGACGAGAGATTAACCGGGAGGAAAAAATTTGACGCTAAAGTTATATGGAGCGGATTGCCATTTTAGTGTAGCCAAGTGGTCACACAATTTAAAACACTAGTTTCAGCCAACGAACGCCGACTTAAATAGCTTTGAAGAACAAAGGTTGATACATAAAGCCTCCATTAAAACACAAGCAATTTAAAGAAATGTAGGACAAAAAAAATGAACGTAGTTGAATAGGCTATGAAATGAATGTGTGTTTTAAATAAATACAAGTAGCAAAAAGCTTTAAAGTAAATCGTATAAATCTTACCATTTTGTGGTTTCGCGGGCGGTATGTGGTTGCTGATCACATATTCATCGATAACGCCGTCTAGCTTAGAGTTCTGTAAATTGTTCGTGTAGCAATTTCTGCAGTGTTCCAACCTGGAATCAAAACGACGTATTCCATCATCGATTAAACCGTTTTCGAATACTAAAGGTATCGATTTTGACACCTATCGATTGAATCAAAGACCTAGCTCAAATTGCAATGATGTAATTAGGGTGTCGAACGTAGGATTTGGTTTCTAGTGACGTGTGTCGAAGCGACTGCACGTTTCATTTTGTTTCTTTTATTTTTCGTCAATAGGGTTGCTCACAAGTAATCTGCTGTAAGTACGTGCCCCACGCGTTCAATTTTACAATTTAAATATAGAGTGGGATATCTCGAATTAACTTCTAAGATTTCAGGATAACTCTTAATTGATTTATAGCCTTGTTTCGGTTTAATTTATACAAAGCACCGCATAACGTATTAAAATAAATAATTACTCTCCGGAACTTTACTACTGAAATTGAAGTCCAAGGATTGCTATAAAATACTAGGTAGACCGACCGACCGCGTTACTCTAAAAGTGAGAATGCATATCCCTCTTATGCGATAGTGAATGCTGATAGCTTACTTTAGCGGCAAGTAGCAAATGGTAAGTGATGGCAACAGATACACAGAAAAAGAAGTGTAATGATGACTATTGATGCTTGTTCAGAATGCATGTAAAAGTCGTACCAAGTTACGTGGTCCAAAACGTGCAATCCTCCAAGCTGCTTCGGAAGGCTGGCGTGCGGGACGTGGAGGCTCAGTTGTGGTGCGTTCACAGTATGCACTCGCTCGCGTAACTTCTCCCGGACGAACAACCGAAGTATTTGAAAAGGAGCGTTGAACCACAGTGGCGCTGTCACTATAAGGACTTTCTTCAACTTGGCTGGATATCCGCCCTAGAACAAATTAAACGCAAATTGAAAATTCACGCGCCGAGTGGAAAATTTAACTTAAATTGCAGCAATTCCCTGAGTACCTAGGTACCTAGCTTTACGGTCCGGCTTTATGAACAAAGTGACATCTGGTAAACATATTTCTAGCTAAAATGTTCAAAGGTAAATTAGCTTTTCGCTCGCCCGCATTGTTTCTGGTCAGCGTAGTCATAACGTCTACTGAAAGTTTGCAACTCATAAAACGTTGTGTTAAAGGGAACGCCACGCACGTTACGTCTCAATCTGTTGTATAATGTGTGCCAAACCAAAAATAAAGCGTCGACCCAGAAATAACTAATTCCTAAGCTTACAGAAATAGCTTTTATTGTGTCCATCAAGTTGGAGGCCTCACCATGTCGTTTGGTGGTTTCAACTATGCCAAAAAACTGTCCCGTAATAGTCATAAATAGTGCCGCAAAGCAGAGAAATAGTGACGCTGTAGTTTAGGAGATATTTAGGTCATTCACTGAGGGTTCTAACTTGACGTCAAGTTAGAATGTGTGAAGATTTATATACCAAAAAACTGTGCTGAAATAATGATGCTGGCATACAAAAAACTAGTTAGATTCATGCTTTCATTTAGTTCCATCAAACGTAAACTTTAAACAACAATTAATGTAAACTTCTACGTACTGATGGTAAATTTGACAAAGTTCAGTTATGAACTCTATTCAACCGCATTAGGGTTGAAATTTAAGCTTCTTCATATGGACGATGGTACTGTTGAGCACGAAAGTAAATAGCTGTGTTTACTACGCTGTTTATCTAAACGTTTTGATTTATGTAGGTAAATGTGACATTAATCATAAATAAGTAGACTAGCTTTTTTAATCGCAACTAATTTCACTAGCTATGTCTTTCGGATATCAACTGCATGGAAAATCTACCAGTGTAACCCCTTCTATTGTCACGTTCTTTTACGATATTTAGGTGTTGTGCTGACTGATGACGGTGATGGTGAATAGTTAATAAGTATAAGTATCTACACTACCTACTACCTCCCTACAATTTTATTAAAACAGAAGTGTCACAAAGTGAAAACCAGCGCCGCTTACCTTCATCAGATGGTTGGCAGCAATACGCTGTGACGGGGCCTGTTTCGCCCACATAGCACAGAAGACCATATTGTCTAGGCACTTCTACCTATATATATGTACATACAAATTTTTTATCTTGTGTTTTCCTGTTTTTTTATATGTATAATTTATCGTTTTTATATTTAATAATCTTTATGTAAGTAGGTGTGTTTGTTCTGTTCTGAATTGTATGCCCTGTGTGTGTGTGTCAAATAAATGTATTTTCTATCTTTTTCTTCAGTCACAAAATGTATATACCTAAATATACAGGAAAGCACGAGACAATAGAAAGGGTTACACTGGTTGATTTTCCATGCAGTTTTTATCCGAAGGACAGAGCTTAAAGATTATTATTTGAAGCGTAGTAGAGTTCCTTGTGAAGTGTCGTGTTTCGGTTCGAAGGGCTCCCACTCCCAGTTAACTCACAGTTACAGACACATGACGCTTTTCAATATTTCATCACAGTTTTTTGGCATAGTTGAAACCACCAAATTCCGCGGTGAGGTTTCCAACTTGATGGACACCTTTTATCAGAAACGCATCTGGAACATGCGTAAAACGATATATTTCGGTAGCTATTAGGTATTTAAGGTGAGATATTAAAAATAATGTATAATGTATAATGTCTCACCTTCAAAAAGCTTTTGCAATTATTCCTAAAACGTCGACATATAAAGTATTATAAAGTTCTACGAAAACCGCTAACAAATCCTATGTACACAAGAGCGTTCGCGTTGCCAAGACGATACAAATGAGTGGGGAACTGTTTGCCAACAGCGCAATTCTAGCCAAAAGCTATTTTCTAGTCTAGTCTATGAACTGGTAGACTATTTGGGGCAGAAGTGAAACGACGGTTGACGTATTAGGTAGCCACTCCACTAAACTGGTATACTTAAGTATACCTAATAGTAGTATACCTTAATATCCTTAACTGTTAAAAAAGACAATCGATCAGTTATTATGTCGTCAATTTGTATAAATAATAAATTTGAAAACATTTCAGTTACTGTCTTATTAAATTAAGGCGACGAAGAAGGCGATTTTCGACTTATGAGCATTAGACAATTGATCGGCTAAAAATATCGACTGATCGTGTCAATATTTATCCAATATTCAAATAACTTTCTTGACAAGCGTCAAAACTTGATAATAAATCCCTACTTCACATTGAGATGGGAGTTAACCTTATAAATATTCACGGCCGCGAAGCATCCGCTCGAGGGTAAAATGAGGTCTTATTTTCCAAGGCATGACACGAAAATCTTGGGTTAACAGCAACCCTACGTCACTGTCAGGGCTTTTAGCTTTTCATGCTTCACCCGAAGAGTTACGACTACAATTACATTCCCTAAGCGAACACCTACTCTCAACTATTGCCTTATCTCAAATTGAAATAACAAAACCCACGTTATTAAATTTTTTTTATTATGTTCAAAATAAATGCAAATTCGAACCAACTCATAACATGTTTCCCCTATACCCTGCTCATATATAGATACTCAGTGCCTCAGTCAGCCCTTTATTAGTACCGTAATCCGTTGATCTATCGAAATCGGGATTATAAGTAATGCTTGATCTCTTTGTAGACTCGTACGTGTTTCAATGAAATGAAAACAGAAAATAAAAAGACAATAATTGGACAGAAACGACATTAGAAGAGTCCAAGAATAGAGCAGGTGCCATTTAAGACAGGTAAACGTACGATTCGCATGCGATGTCTGTTGTGCTGATATTGTATCTATACACTTTCCGTGGAGACCATTCAGGAAATTTATGAGGCACACAAAAACGCCGTTTCTTCGTTCAGGGCATTCCATCATAAAAATACGAGCAATATAGTTAGTTGTAAGGAACGACCGAAACATCTTTTATAGGCACCTACAGTTCAACTAGGGCACTTCCGCGATACAATCTCCAAAGATAAATTACTATTCTGGTCCAATCAAAAACATATTCAAGAGTTGAACTCTTCGACATCCATGTTTTACATTGGCATAGAGTTAGTTACACACTACATAAAAGGAATAAGCAACAGAATATAAGGTATTCATGGCCAAACCGGTAATATTCTTTCTAAACACTCACAAAGGGATTATACATCTCAAGGGCAAGTAAGTTGGGGCGGGAACTGCACAGGCTCAGATACGTTAAGAAAGCTAGGGGTGGGAGGTCGTTGCTCCCGATGTAGCTCCCTTTCAAGTCATGAAATTATTATACTTGGCACAGGGTCCCCTTCAGCGCAAAACGCGGATTCATTTAATTTAAACATAAATGAATAATTGAACCGGTATGTACACCTTTGGATACTTGTGTGTGTACATTTCGATCAGGTTCTGCTTCATTACAAAGTCTAACGTACGATGACTGACGTTTTTACTCGCGATATCGTATACATATAAGTATCTAACACATTTGACTACGCTTCGCCAACTTTTTTTAAATCGTTCTCGTTTCCAGATGCTGTATACCCAAAATATGAAATGGTTTCAGTAGACGTTGGGGTGCATTGTCCCGGGTCTTCCTTATTGCCTGCAGTCTAGACGGGCCCCAGTGACGTCAAAGATTTAAATCTGAGTTCAATCCTCCAGACGTATGCTTCAGACGCCTATCAATTACAGTACCCAAATAAATAATTATCAGTGCACGGTTTACCTTAATACTCAATACTCAATCGTTTATTGTATTCCACAATGTAATAATAGGTGGTAAATAATAGGTACATGTTCATTATGGATAGGGTTGCCATTCGTCCGGGTTTCCCCGGATTTGTCCTAGTTTAGAAGGCGTCCGGGGTGCGTCCGGGCAGGATTTTATTTGTAGTCCGGGTTTTAATTTTAGGCCCAGACTCGGGTATAAATCGCTTATTTAGAAACAATGTTTCTGTTAACAAACTTTGTGATTTCAATTTGTAATTCATATATGTTAAGGATACGTGTTAGAGCGCCTGTGTTATGAAAACACGATTCCGTAACATTTTCTCGATAGAAAAAAAACTCAAAGATGACTCCAAATTTATCTTAAACCCGTTCTTATGCGATGAATACTTCAATTTAGATCATGAAACTTTATACAGTGATTCAACATAAGATAAATAAGTGCACTGTAATTTACATTTTCAAAATTCCTTTTATTT
Organism: Philereme vetulata; assembly: GCA_918857605.2. Lineage (NCBI taxonomy): Eukaryota > Metazoa > Arthropoda > Insecta > Lepidoptera > Geometridae > Philereme > Philereme vetulata. Next base: position 163,186 of record OU975474.1, on the reverse strand, counting down.
TTACCATAAAAATTTTAAAAATTGTAGTTAAAATATTAAAAATTATATAAAAATACCAAAAACCTGAAAAGTAAAACAGGCAATTTAGAGAATATAAAATAAAGATAGCGTGATTGTAAAATTTAAGTTGATTTTATAGTTTTTTTTAAGAAAAGTTTAAGTTGATTTTTACGAAGTTGCAGAGTATAATTTTAGTTTTATATACAGGCAATAAAAATGTAAAATGTAGTTTATTTAAGCTTTGAGATTTTATTGTGTTAAAAGACTCGTTAAAAAAAAGTAGATAGTAAGGTTTCCGCAAATCGATGCTAAACAGTACCTACCGTATAATTTTGGTTTTGTTATTAAAAGTCTTATTAAGTTTTATTTAATAAAGAAATGTAAGAATACTACTAACAGTTCCTTAAAACTTTAAGGAGCTTCTGTTTGGTTTTTAAGATGTAATATAGTTTAAAATTGTATTATAATAAATAAAAGTTTATTTATCATCAAAACTATATCTACTATCTTAGAAAAAATACTCTGTTCAAACGTCCGGCTCGTAAGCTCCAAAATCTGGGGTTTTCACGTTTCTTGTCCTGGTTGACAGGTTTTTGAGATGTCAACCCTAATTATGGACCCGGTTGGGCGCAACAATATCATGGAGAGAGGAGGACGTGATTGTTCTTGTTAGGTTATATTTATTTTAAAAACGAAAACACTCAAATCTAGTGTCAAAGTAGATAGTAGGTAAGTATCTAAAATTTGTCATTTTTCATTAAATTTATCATTAAAATATTCGTCAATTGTTTTAATACACATATTTTAATTGTTTTATAAATGTTATATCATAAAAGCGGTCAATGCACTTTTGCTGATTAATTACCAGAGCTATATTAAAATTATTTGCATTTTAAAACAACAATAAAACTCGATTAAGTCGGACACAATCCAAAATTAAACGAGCCAAATTTTCAACAACTTTTTATTAAATTAAAATCTTGCCCAAGCTGGACCACGAGTGTTAAAATATATTATTGGCTGAAAAAGATAATTAAGCCTACGGACACTGGACAGGTTTTGCCTTTTTGACGTATAAAATGTTTCGAGTTGATTAGTTTGATTTGATTACCACAAATTCTTTGTTTATTCGACCAGTTATATACCAAAACAACGCGATGCCGAGATGTTTAGAAACCATTTTAAAAATAAGCCATAAGAGTTTCAATTTCCTCTGGGCCAGTTTTCTCATTGATTCGTTTAAGCAAGGCTGTGGCAGTTGAGTTTATCTCGGCTAAGGCGCCTCGGCGGGTTAGAGCTCAACAATGAGTTGTCAACAAGACTAAGGCATTCATTCAGAAGGAAGTAGGGCGCGGGTTGAGGCCGGCCCAAGATAAACCACTAAGAGGCTAGGTCTCTGGCACCCTGCCTACTTCAAACTTCTAGCTAGGACAATTCCAATTTTGTACATTGAAGTCTAGCTTTTGTAATCGCATAATACAATCCTTCAGAACTTATTTTACAATCTAATTCATTCCGAAACAATGCCGGTGACTGTTTAGTTACATTAATATCATTAAAATACTTTACGAAAATGCTTTGTTGTCCATATCAGGAATGAAAATGAGTTCTAAATGGGTTAACGACATGAGTGCCAATCTAGAACTGAGGAGTATTTTCGCAATCAAGAAAAAGGTTGCACTTTAGCTGCCTCCATTCATTGAAACCGTCACAGCTGGAGAGAAAATGGGGTTTTTCCGGAGTAGGCAAGTACTCACGCTCATTCCCGAGAATGACTACAGCTCGCGACGTTCGAGGAAACGTGCACACAAACGTATGGACTTATATCGCATACTTCGGTACTTAGTTGTGTGTCATTTCAAAGAAACCTTCCTACTGAACTACTTAAAAATACATTTGAGGCAGTGTACCACGCGTGTTCATTTTACCGACTATTGATTTTGTACCGCTTGGATTCGCTACGGTATTCAAGGTAACATACTGGCTTGCTAACTAAATATATATTGACATATTGGACGTTTGTTGGGAAAATATCATGCACTACCAGTAGCGTAATCGTGAATCGATTGATATTTTGCAAAACCGATCCTCGCCGAAATAAAACCGTTTGCTGAATGAACTTTATTGACGTGAAAGAGCGGAAATCGTATTAAAACTGAAAGCAACTTAATGGACACACCATAAAGTGTTATAGGTAGGGCCAGTGTATACACTTTGGAACGCTTTTAGCCTGAGTAACGTACTGTATGGCCACCTATAGAACTTATACCATCTAGTACATTGACATAGAGCAAGGTTTCGCTTTAGAGAGTGAAAAGTTCAAAGGAGCTGTCCTTTTCTCTTTCAAAAGAACGGAAGAAAATTGACTGCATTCATGCTGTAAACGAGAAACACGTTTCTTGACGCACAGAAGAAAAGACTGAAAAATTTGAGCCATAAATACGGAATGAGCGATTTGTGAATATGCACAACGTCAACGTTTTCCGGAAGCTCGTTAATTCGGATCAACGACAAAGTTTTCATAGAAAGCGTTCTTGTAAAGAAAGCCATTAGTATATTGGCAACAAACAGCAGTATGTCAACATTGTCTCGTCAGCGTTGATGGAACGGGTTCGCAAGCGGGCCGGTGTCATGCGACGACGTCCGCAGCCTAGGCGGCTTTGGCGCCGTGCCAGGCTTTTGTAAATAACACTGATCATTATCCGGTACCTATAATACCTACTTTGTACTTCTTTCGATAATACAAGATTGTCAAAAACTAAGTTAAAATGCAAAACTGGGGCAAAACAAGAGTCCGTCTGTGTCACGATCAGTGGTGTCGTAGCTTTCAAACGGATAAACCGATTATTATGCGGTTTATGTGAGAAAGCTCGTGTTAGCGACATGGTTTTTAGCTGAAAGTTTTGGGTGTGTTTGTTGAATTGGTGTAAACTGGACGAAGATCGGGAATTTTTAAATATTGTAACAGGAATAGTAAAAAAGCTTAAAATATAACTATATAATATGTAAGTTAACAGTTTAAAAACATGAGGGAGTCGAGTCAGTCTAAGCATTTGGAAACGTGATATAAGCGACGGTAATTTAAGTAAACGGGTATACTTTATTTATTAAGTGAGTTTTACAAAGAGCAGGTAACGTTTGAGTTAGTGAAATGTAGAGAAAGTGCACTATAAAACTAATAAGGCAAGAACATGTATGTAGGTAGGTAGGTATTGTACACCGTCTAACAAATAATAATTATAAACTGTCAACAACGGCAACGGTTAAAACAACCTTCTGTTATTATACAAATGAAGTAATCGCTAAAGGGCCTATTAAAACTAAAAAACTTTCATTTGAATGCCAAAAGCATACATGTAAAGGTATTTCATCAACGTATGTAGGTAAGTATGCCATTCAGCGTTTATTTTAGCCAGCTTGAATGCGACATCAATTTGAACGTTTTCCAGAAAATGCCGTCGCATTCATGTTGCCAGGGGTTAATTTATGTCATTTTGAGATCTATTTTTATACGTAGATACATGTAATGACAAGAAAGTTTATAGCCAGGAACCTAGTTCAAATATTTGCATTACTTATCTTTCAAAGACGCAGCCAGTTCAGAGAACAATCTATAAATAAATTGTTCTCGCAAATGCTTGATGACCTTAAGAGTATTTTTATAATTTTCTCGAGCACGTGTGGACTTTACCGGATTTTCTGCACTTACATGGATGGCATGTTGACCTTTCCATAAATGTCACGACGAAATTGGATTTCATTTCACCGCACAGTGTTTTCGACAGTGCAAATGCCATGAGCTACAAGCGGGTACGTAATAAAATATTTTATTTTTATGTCTTTGAGATATTGGCATATAAACCATATTTTTGGCGGCTTGTTTCCAGACTGCGCCAAAAGAAGTTACTTTTCCAGTTATTTAATCCACACCTCGACCCAAAATAACGTAAGATCTGAAATTACTAGTGAACTATCAGTGTAATTGCCGTTGAGCTCGACAAAGCATGCTCTCAATTAAATTTATTATCTATCAACTTATTTCGGTCACTCTCAGATCCAGATCCCAAATGACATTTTATCTCAGCGATTAGCATACAATAGTGGGCATCTGGGCGCAGTACACTAAGAAGAGACATAAAGAGACGTAATTATATCGTCAATGCTATCTAACATGCGTGTCGGTCGTGCCACGCGAGCCAGGCGTATCGCAAGCCTGTGAAGCATTGAAGGCTGAGCCACCAGAGCATGACCGTCCTCGATGCATAAATAAAACCCTTATCATTACTAAAGCTCCATAATACATGTAACGAAACGATAGGATTACCGCGAACCGGATAACTTCTCGCAAACCATTCCTTTGTGATGGCTCTTTTATGATGTCGGATAAAATCCATTAAGAGACGGCTTGGAAAATGAATCAGGGAGTTTTGTCTGCATGAAGTGCTTACCTTAAAGTTTGGTATTGCCTTTAACGCTTTGAAGCGCTTTACAAACACCCAGTTTGTTCTAAAATACACATTGTGCACATCGGCAGTTCGGTTGTTTGAACATTGGTTTATAAAGCATGTTAACGAATTTAGGGAATAGGTGAAGTTGCTCAAATGCTCAAAAAATTTTGCTGCTTCAGTACTGCTGACTAGTGACTGAGTAGCTGACTATGTAGTGTGTGTGTTTACTACCAATTATTGAAAACGGTTTCAGTAAATTAATTAAACGAAATTATTATTGTTCACAAAGCAAGCATTAAGCATTTCATTTACAGAGTGGTGGGCAAGGGATGCTCGTAGACCAAGAGGCAGACCACCCGCCCGATGCTCAAATATCATTGAAAGCGTAGCTGGGTGTCAATGGATGAGACTAACAAGGGACCGGAAAGAATGCCGTATTAAAAAGGAGGCCTATACCCAACAGTGGGTGCAGACGAGCTGAGATGATGATGATAATGAATGCTATTGTTATTTGAATCTCTGGGATATCTTGGCTTGTTGGTATAGCCTTCGTTTTTCCATAATTTTTCCCGTCCACGTATAGGTGAAAAGATGATATGAACTAAGATGGAGCACGAATATCCAGCAGACACCTTTTTACTCTTATCTTAAAGAGACTCAGCTTATCATCATCATCATCATCATATCAGCCGTAGGACGTCCACTGCTGGACAAAGGCCTCCCTCATTGATCTCCAGGAACTGCGGTTGGAAGCGGCCTGCATCCAACGCCGACCTGCGGTTCTTACCAAGTCGTCTGCCCATCTTGTAGGTGGACGTCCTACGCTGCGCTTGCCGATCCGTGGCCTCCACTCGAGAACCTTCCGGCCCCAACGGCCATCCGTTCTGCGCACTATATGGCCTGCCCCTTGTCACTTCAACGTGCTAATCCGTCGGGCTATGTCGGTGACTTGAGTTCTCCTACGTATCTCCTCATTTTTGATTCGATCCCGTAGAGAAACCCCGAGCATAGCCCTCTCCATAGCTCGTTGAGCGACTCTGAGCTTATTCATAAGGCCAATAGTGAAGGACCACGTCTCGGTTCCATATGTCATCACTGGTAACACACACTGATTGAAGACTTTCATCTTATGGCACTGAGGTATGTTGGACGAAAAGACGTTGCGAAGTTTCCCAAACGCTGCCCATCCGAGTTGGATTCGACGATTGACCTCTTTCTCGAAGTTGGACCTACCTAATTGGACTGTTTGTCCTAGGTATACATACGCGTCGACAACTTCAAGAGCAGAGTTCTTAACCATAACTGGGGCAGGGACGACATGGACATTCGACATGATTTTCGTCTTGTCCATGTTCATTTTAAGTCCTACCCGTTGGGAGACTCGATTGAGGCCTTCGAGCATCGTGCTAAGCTCTTCCATCGACTTTGCCATGACCACAATATCGTCGGCAAACCGAAGGTGAGTGATGTATTCGCCGTTAATATTGATGCCCAGTCCTTTCCATTCCAGAAACTTGAAGGCATCTTCCAATGCGGTCGTAAACAGTTTCGGAGAGATGACATCTCCCTGTCTTACGCCTCTTTTTAAGGGAATCGCCTTCGAGCTCTGTTCGTGTACTCGGACTGACATAGTAGCGTTTTTATACAAACACTTCAACACTTCGATGTACCGATAGTCAATACGGCATCGTTGGAGAGACTCAAGCACTGCCCATGTTTCGATCGAATCGAAGGCTTTCTCATAGTCCACAAACGCGAGACATAGCGGCAAGTTATACTCTTCGGTCTTCTGTATGACTTGCCGCAGCGTATGTATGTGGTCTATGGTACTGTAGCCTTTACGGAACCCGGCTTGTTCGGGAGGCTGGAAGTCATCAAACCTGCGTTCGAGACGGTTCGCGATGACCCTCGAAAACAGCTTATAAACATGGCTCAAAAGCGAGATGGGTCTGTAATTCTTAAGCAAGGTGTTGTCACCTTTCTTGAAGAACAGAACCACCACGCCCTCGTTCCATGCTTTTGGCGTCGTACCTTCAAGCAAGGCGGAATTAAAGAGCTTCTGAAGGACTTTAAGTACCGGTGATCCACTCGCTTTCAGAAGCTCTGAATTGATTCCGTCCTCACCCGGCGCCTTGTCGTTCTTAAGCTGCTTCAAGGCCATCCTGATCTCATACAGGCTGATGTCCGGAATATCTTCGGTATAATGTCGGGTCAGTTTGGCTCTTGGGTCGTTGGCCGCACTGCAAACAGGTTTAGTGACCGAATCGTAGAGCCGTCCATAGAACCTTTCGACTTCCGTTTTACTTGACGTTATGCTGCCATCTTACCTCTTCAGCTTCGTCATGCAGCTCTGCCCAATAGAATTATCTCTCGCGAACACTTTGAAGCCTTTATTCCGCTCTATCGTATCTTTAATACGAGATGTATTAAAGGTACGAATATCGTGCCGCAAGGATTTCCAAATCTTTCTATTGAGCTGCCTATGTGACTGAGCATCACCGGGAGACTGCAGTCGCAAAGAACGTCGTTCAGCCATGAGGTTAAGGGTGTCATCAGAGTTTCTGAGGTCTATTGGTACGGGGGGTCTTAAAGAACTGGGACCCCACCGTATGGACGGTTTCTACGAACCTGTTATTGATCTCGTCCACTGATGCATCTACTTCTAGACAGTCAAAGCGATTTGCAAGTTCAAGTTGAAAGCTCTCGAGGTTTTGGATATGTGCACGTGTGGGTCGGAGCGTAGATTTCATCAAACGGGACCTTTCAAGTTTAACGTTCATATTCAATGTGGCTCTAACAATTCGGTGATCACTGCCGGTTTTCACCCTGTGAATCACAGCGACATCATTGAATATCCGTTTCTTGTTGGTCAAGATGAAATCAATCTCATTTCTCGTGGAACCGTTGGGACTCATCCAGGTCCATTTCCTGTGAGGCGGCTTCTGGAAAAAAGAATTCATCATAAATAGTCCTTCTTTCTCCAGAAAATCGGCCAGCCTCTGTCTCCTGGGGTTCCGTTGCCCATATCCAAATTGCCCCACTCTCAACTCATCATCGCTTCTCATGCCTAGCTTTGCATTGAAGTCCCCCATAACAACAATAAAGTGAGTTTTGTTCGTATGTATGGCTCTACTGATGTCCTCATACATAGACTCTACTTCTTCATCTGGGTGTGAAGAGGTCGGCGCATATACCTGAACGACCTTCAGCGAATATCTCTTAGATATTCTGAGTGTCAGGTACGCGACCCTGCTCGACACACTGTCGATGGTGATAATGTTGTTGATGAGTGACTTGTGAACGAGAAACTCAACACCACCTTGGGACTGTTGGTCACCCTCCCGGTAGTATAGTAGGTTACCAGACTTAAGGGATATCGTGTCCTCGCCCTCTCTACGGACTTCTGATAACCCTAAAATGTCCCAGTGTAATCTACTAATTTCTTCTTCCAGCTCAACAATCTTTTCGTCTGTCCTCAAAGTGCGGATGTTGTATGTTACCAGGGCCAGTGGTCGTCGTAGGGTTTGGTAGCCGATCGTCTCCCGGGGATTCTTAGCACCCCTGGCCCCGCCGTTACCATGACTGCTACCGTAGCCAGGATTAGCGAGGCCGCCGGGGACTCGGGGCCTGGTTTTATGTTGCAATATCACGAGGAGGTTGTTGCCATACTCGCCACGCTTGGCAGGCGGGTTGGCGAGCGCAGTATAGGTATTGAAAACACGAAAAGACGCTGCTGCCCATCTTTCGAAGGTATCCCTTAGCAGACTCCTACTGCATCCACGGGGGACTCAGCTTATAGTCTTCAGGAAAATTAGACAACTGTAAAGTGTTCCATACCTTACCTGTACGCATATATACAGAATGCAGAATAATAAAACTTCATAATAGAAGAATGTTGAATACAGAAGTAGAGCAATATATACTAGGGGTGATCCAAAAGTAGTGATAATTAGTTATTTCTAGTGCACACAAAAATACAAAAAAATATCAGTCACTTGCTCAGTTACCCACTAGTTCAGGAAAAAAAATCATATAAATAGGCCACGATTCCCGGGAGCTATTCATTTGAATACGGACTGTCAAGGAGTGAACATAAAAATGGAAAAACACGAAATCAGAGCTGTCATTAAATACCTCTGCTTGAAAAAAATGTGTACCAAAGACATACACAGCGACTTGGTGGAAACATTAAGGGACTCTTCTCCTCCATATTCCATAGTTGCACGCTGGGCTTAGGAGTTTAAGCTGGGAAGAACATCGACAGCAGACGAACACCGCGAAGGACGCCCATCGACGTCCCTCACTGAAGAAAATGTGAAAAAGTTGAAGAAGTTGTATTGGAAGATCGAAGAGTGACTATCAGGCATGTAGCTGAGGTCACAGGGATCTCATATGGCAGCATTCAAAGAATCCTTGCGAACGAATTGCATATGAGAAAGGTCTCCGCGCGTTGGGTACCGAAAATGTTAAACGACGAGCAAAAGAAGAAACGAGTCGACATGTCAAGAGCAAATCTCGAAAAGTTCCAGGCAGACAAAGATAATTTTTGTCACGTTTTGTGACCATGGACGAGACCTGGATCCACCATTTTGATCCTGAAACAAAACAACAATCGATGACATGGAAACGATCCGATGAACCGACGCCGAAGAAATTCAAAGTGTCAAGCTCAGCAGGGAAGGTTATGGCGTCTGTTTTTTGGGACGCTAAAGGAATAATCATGGTGGACTACTTCGAAAAGGGGGCCACTATTACAGGCTCCTACTATGCAGAACAAATAAGAAGATTGCGGGAGGCTATTAAGGAGAAAAGGCGAGGCAAACTGCGGGCTGGAGTGCTGTTCCATCAAGACAACGCACCGGTTCACAAAGCTGCAATTGCCATGGCTGCCATTCAGGAAGCGGGCTTCGAGCTGGTGGAACACCCCCCCTATTCACCAGATCTAGCCCCCAGTGACTTCTATCTCTTTCCACGACTCAAGGAACACCTCCGAGTCAAGAAATTTGACGATGATAGCGACGTGATGGCCGCGGTTGAGGACTTTTTTGAGAGTCAAGATAAAGATTTTTTTTCCAAGGGAATTTTAGGTTTAGAAAAGAGATGGACTAAATGTATAGACTTGCTAGGAGACTATGTTGAGAAATCAATTTATTTTTTATTTTATTCATTGTGTTTATTATTGATTATCATTACTTTTGGATCACCCCTCGTATAAGCAGCTGGTAATAGATACAGAAAGGTCGCGCTAGACTGACATGCACTTTCGTTGCACGCGATTATATCAGTAGCTAGTAACCGCCTTCACTTAGGCGGTACAATGAAAAGTAGAATTATAAGTACCTAGTCAGGTCATAAGTATTGTCACAGTAAAAACTTTTCTTTTAGAATGCTGGCCACAAAAAAGTTTATTGAATTCGAATTTCAAATTGTTCATAAAAATATATATATATATATATTTTTAAAATTTTACTAATTTTTAAATATGGAGTGGACGCTTAAAGAAGACCGTGTTGCAGTTATTGCGTTGCGGTTACGCGCCAATTCAAATTTTTGACATACTGAAAAATTTGAATATAACCAAAAGATTCGTTTATCGCACCATCAAACGATACAATGAAGACTCTAGTGTAGATGACAGGTCAAGAAGTTGTCGCCCTCGGTCTGTTAGGACTCCAGCAGTGATAAAAGCTGTGAAGGCGCGAATTCAAAGAAATCCCAAACGTAAGCAGAAACTGTTGGCCCTTCAGATGGGGTTAAGCAGAACCACGGTGAAAAGGGTGTTAAATGAAGACTTAGGGCTTCGGGCATATCGAAGAAAAACAGGACATCGTTTAAATGCTCGTCTAATGGACCTGAGACTGAAGAGATGCCGCGCTTTGTTGAAGCGGTACGCGGGAAAAAAATATCGGAAAATTCTTTTTCCGGATGAAAAAATTTTTACCGTAGAAAAGAGCTACAACAAACAAAATGATAAGGTGTACGCATACAGTAGTGAAGAAGCGAGCAACCGTATTTCGCGTGTCCAACGAGGTCATTTTCCATCCTCGCTCATGGTATGGTTGGGAGTTTCTTATTGGGGCTTAACAGAGGTACATTTTTGTGAGAAAGGTGTAAAAACGAATGCAGTTGTGTATGAAAATACAGTCCTGACGAACCTTGTGGAACCTGTTTCTCATACCAAGTTCAATAACAGGCACTGGGTATTCCAACAAGATTCGGCGCCAGCTCATAGAGCGAAGAGCACACAAGACTGGCTGGCGGCGCGTGAAATCGACTTCATCCGGCACGAAGACTTCAGTCCAGATTTGAATCCGTTAGATTACAAGATATGGCAACACTTGGAGGAAAAGGCGTGCTCAAAGCTTCATCCCAATTTGGAGTCACTCAAGACATCCTGGATTAAGGCAGCCGCCGATATTGATATGGACCTCGTTCGTGCTGCGATAGACGACTGGCCGCGCAGATTGAAGGCCTGTATTCAAAATCACGGAGGTCATTTTGAATAAACTTTGGTGTCATAAGAATCTATGTTTTGTTAAATTCATTTTGGTATATAAATGGTTACAGCTTGGCAAAAAAGAGTAGAAAATCCGGAGGGCGCCACTGTGCTGCTCTTATGGCAACCCGCTGTGACCGTATAGCGTACGCGTACCAACCTATAGTCTTGATACTTTTGTTACTATTTTTTTGTACATATAGTTTATTTATTAAAATCAGTAAATATCATTTAATTAAACAATAATTTATTACCTAAAAATAAATATATTATGCTAGTAGGTAATACTGTGTTTTTAAAATTTTCTCTCTATTTTTTTCTAGGATTAAAATAAGACGCAGATACAATGTTATTGTAATTAATCTAATATATTTTCCTCCAAATATTCCACCCCCTCCATTTCATCCGAGTCTTGGCTAGAGTTAGCCGCATATTCGTCTAAATCGTTCTCCGATTCAGAGGAACTACTATCGTCTTCGAGGTTTATTATAATTCGCTCCATGTCTTCGTACATAGTTAGTTCCCGCTCGTAATAATCTTTTTCTATTTTGATTACATGCTGGCATGAATTCTTCCAATCTTCCTCCGTAATTGATTGGAATGCGCGCTCAGCTGCTTCCTATAAGTCTTTATAATTAAACATTTTAATTAAACCTTTATCAACATTAAAAGTAAAACATCAATATAATCTCTCTCAATATCATACTTTAATAAGCCAAACTGTACCTTTATGTCGATCGAGCCTACATTTTGGGCTGCAATTTTATGTTTCGCTATTCCCCAAATCAGCTCAATAGGATTCAGATCACAGTGGTAAGGTGGAAGTCTTACCACTGTATGTCCATGTTCTCCTAACAGCTCGTCTATTTCAAATTTCGGCTCGGGCTTGTGCCGTTTGACCAGCATCAACAGCTGTGGCTTTTTCAACGACACATCAAATGGAATTCCATTTTTGAATAACCATTCCTTTATATCGGCTACTTTAGTAGCAGAGGTAGGCGCTTTGTTCAATACCACGGAATGATACGGCGCATTATCCATTACCACAATAGATGCAGGTGGTAAATTTGGAATCAACCTATCTTCAACCCATTTTTGAAAATTGGTTTTATTCATTTCCGAATGGTAGTCGGCATTTTTATTTGTTCCAGTAAATATGAGCAAAGCATTAGGAATAAACCCTTTTTCACTGCCAGCATGAACAATAATATAGCGTTTACCCTTTGAAACATTCTGCTTTACTCCACTTAGATCAATCGACTGCCAGCACTTTTTTAATTTATACGATTGGTGAACGTAGCTTTCATCGAGGTAAACTATGGGCTTTCTAAGCTCTTCGGGCAAATTTCTATTGCTGATAATTTTATTTAAATACGCTGCCCGTTTCGCTGCTATATTCAGCCGTTCAATTAATGCACTTCTTTCTGACTGACATCTTTTATATTTGAATCCTAGGGCGATAAGTATTTTCCGTAAATGCTCACGGCTTCCGTCATATCCCAAATCTTCTCTTACTACTGGCAGTAAGTTTCGTAAGGTTGGTACCTGAAAATAAAATAACTATGTAAAAATTTTAAATTTGAAAGTTGCAGTGACGTGTCAAACGAATGAACACTGCTAGTACGTATTATTTATTCAGTTAAATTTTAATACCAATAATAATAATGATAAATGTACCTGTTTTCTCACAGTGTAAAAAAATTGAACTTTTTGTCTGATGGCACATAAGTCAAAGTTATCCAACTGTTTTTTAGGACGACCTTTTCTATTTTTTCCGGGTGTAGAAAATACGCCTTTGTTTCGATCTCCTTCCAGCACGACTCTTCTTACAGTGCTTACTGATTTACCTGAGGTGAATAAATAAATATACAAACAAAATATTAATAAAAATACATTTTTGGTAAATTTCTAATTGTAATGATTTTCATTCAACAATAAAGTTATGTAGAAATCGAATTTAAATTTAGGTACATATTGCAAAGTACGCCACTCAAGTATCAACACTGATCTGTCGCACTATACCAAAGTAATGTTAGACAAAATGTAAACATAACCTATGTGCTCGATGATTATTGTTCAAAATTCCACTTATTTCGTATGCAAGCTATTCAAAACAGAATAGCATTCATCAATTTACACTTAATTCATCTAAAAACAACAATACAAACAGTTACATACCTGTCATATCAGCGGTTCTTTGGTAAACATCGTTGAGATCGGTAAGAATGGTTTTGGCCTCTTTTTCTGCCAAACATCGCCTATAAACCTTATAAATAATTTGTCTGCCAGCACTTCGGATGGTTTTATTCATTTTTAAGTTAGTTTTATCACGCTTTTATGGCACAAATTATAAATTGTATAAACTTCCGAACTTTGTTTACTTCAAACAATTCAAACGTCATCATTTTTTAAATGTTACCAGCAAACAAAAAAATTAGTTCCGTTTCTACTCATTTTTGCCAAACTGTACATAATGAATAAACTTGTTTCAATTATTTTATATTAAACATGTGGCAGAATTTATGACCTGACTAGGTATAAACCGCAACCTACAAATTAGTACTTATACTAATTCAAGACAGAATTACAAATAAGCGCTTCTGATGAGTTCAGAACAAGTCGTGTGTGAGTTTAGAGACGAGCGGGAACGGCGATCGAGCAAATAGCACCCCAGGTGCAGATAAATAGAACCCGCACATACCTAGCTCCCATAACAATGGATCTCGATATAGATTAGAAGTGCCCACTCGCCAGCATCGACGCTGTATATAATAACGTTATCGATACAACCGATTTCAATTTTAAATAACCGTGTCACGAATATATTTTACTTTTGCTGATAACAAAATAAGCATGTTCACTTGAATTGGCCCAATCATTCACAGGTAAGTATTATTTGTCATACACGAGATAAACAGAGGTACCTACCTACCTACTCGTGTACTCGCCCAATACAAATGGTAACAAAATAAATGTGCTACAATTAATCACGTGGTGCGTCAGACCGCCGCCGTTCATTTTCAAATATTTACATAAACTTTTAACGTACATTATATTATTCAAATACTTTGCGAGGTTTGTTTGGTCAAATTGATTTTGGCTAAGTATATTTAGCTTCAGCTGTGCCATGTTCTAATATTCTATTCAAAATTCTCTTTCCTTATTAGTTATTAAGAGAGAAAGAAAAAAATATTTGTAACAGCCCATCAGTACTACAAAGCGAGACACAAATACAGGAAAATATAAAAAAGTAAAAACATACATAATATTATAATCAATGCTGTGTTTCAGTGCAGTATATAATGGGGTGCATTTACGTTAGTAATAACTGCTACTAATTACAGGCGCGCAACATATTTTAATTCCGCAAATCGTCGCATTTACAAGGGCCGAGATATTATTTTTTCCGACCTAATTCCCCAGCTGTGCAGACCAAAACAAAATGGAGAGCAATTATTAATTGAAAACAAGATCGGCGTTTAGTTTTATGTGTATTTGTCCAGAGAATAAAGGAGTTGGCGACGTCCCAGTCAAGTCGTCATGTAGGTCAGGCAGGAGTGACGTCCACGTTATGCAGTGCAGCGAGCCGACGAACACTGCGCTCTGCAGTACAACGACAAACAAGGTAAAATTCGTTCGAGTGGAACACCCAGCATCAGTATTCCCCTTTCTCGACCGACCTCGGTTATAAACCTATTTAACACAATTGACGTCATATGAAATGCCCTATCCCTCGGCAGATCTATGTAATATCAATAGGTATATTTTTTTTTGTGGTTTCTGTTTATGGTACTCTTACACCGCCGTCTTTTGATTTTTGTTTATCCTGTACATCCAAAGGTTGTCTGGAAGAGATAGCTTTTAGCGATAAGACATCCCATTGTACCGTTATTTATTGTTTATTTCCTTTGTTACTGTATTTTTGTTTGGCGTGTAATAAAGAGTATTTCATTCATTCATTCATAATATCAAAAACTACGACTCTACTAATTGTGAGTGTTGAGAGGAATGAATAATTCATCAAGTCTCGTAAATGACGATACGTGCGATTAGTGTTGCCGAAAGCGAAGAAGATATTCAGATAATTAATATTACTTTTGAAGCAGACTATTCAAAAGCACACTTATCACCTTAATGGGTGTTTTTCAAATCTAAATCAGGTTCAATAATGCAGACTTTACGTCATTTTTTTTCGTAATAAAAAAAAACCAAATAAATTAAACTAAGGTAAGTAAGTACACTCACCCTGCTCAATAAGGATGGTAAAAATAAAACTATTAGGGGCAATCCACGCAAGGGTGAAAACATACGGGCGATCGCGTATCCGCAGCTGTCGCGATACATACAACTGACGTATCGCCAGGTGCAAGCTTCTGATCGCTTTTCAATCTACCTTCCGAGCATAGGTGAAGACACTCACAAATGTCAAACCGTTAGAACAAAACAGAAGCCAAATACAGAGGGGGATTATTGTGCAGTAGCGATGCGCTGCGGTATGGCACCTTCCAAATAGAAATAGCCGTTCGAATATCACGCCTGTTGTCCCGAGTACCGGAAGCTAGCCGGTATTCGACTTCCGCAAATATTCGAGCACAACACACAGTATGAATGCGAACAAAAGTTTTTATTAGAGTGGTTCCTGTCCCGTTTTTGAAGAATAGGTGTTGACAGCCAAACAATGAAAGAAACAACGACGTCTTGGCGATTCATCACATGAAAGTGTTATAAAGTAATACGCAGTTACTGACAGAGAGCGCTGAACTTCGTAACGTAGTACAGATAATAGTTTTAAACTCAATAACTTTGGTAGTTTGATGAGACAACTAATTTACACAACAAAGTTTCGATAACATCGACACGTTAGTTAGCGTGTTTATGACATAATAACTCTAGAGCGGCGTTCGTTTAGACATAATTTCTACACCGTCGCATCGCTCGTTACAATTATAAGCATTAGGCGTACCAGGCACAATGAAGCAGCGCTTGCATAAGCACAAAGATGACTATATGCTGATCTCATTATAACTGTGTGATGGAAAAGCGCACGCCAACAGGGAACAAAACCGCACTCAATATTTAGGTCAATCCTATTGTTTTTGTGATCTGAGCATTGCTCCATTTACACAGATATTATCGGATGCGATCGATACGATACGATTGTTCTATTCGACCATTGCATCAATCGCTTTGTCCATTCATTCGTCCTGCCACATAAAGCAGTCATGGAGTGCAGTTGATCACACATTCATTGATAGACGTGCCACTTCGTCGAGTGGACATAGATAGTGCTTATCAGGCTTTAGGCAGTGTTGAAATCAATACTTATCCGAATCATTATAGCAAACTGTGACAAGAATACAAATATTGTTGAGCCACACGGTTATACTTAATAACACCACCAATAAAACATCCAATATCAAACGAACGAGGATTTCCGTTAGGAGAATCCTAATCGGATCATTTGAGGAAATAATATCTATTAGGATTCTGACTGAGTGAGCGACATATAAAATAGTGATAGAGATATTAAGTATATCTTCTAAGTGTATCCAAATACCTACAAAAAGTGATCACAGCATTAAAATTCTGGCAAGTATCTGGGTACTTGTTATGCGCAGCCAGTCAATGAGAGCACTCGATAATCACATTACGACTCGAGTAATAAATAACATACTTCTGTTTCATGTACGGCAAGGTTTGTAATCAAGTCCACGTATGACGAGCGGAAGTAGAGAGGTAGCGGAGGTGACGTCAGCGAATCCGCCCGCGACCTTCTGTCGCCGGATATTAATCATCCCGTGGCACCAGCCAGCGCCGTCGATGCCTCAATTCCACTTACGAGGCCGACCGAGGCGCCTAATTGAAAACTGGACGCCTAACTTTAATAATCAACTCGAGTAAGCAGCTCAACGTCAGACCCACGAACAACTTCATCAATATCACAATCGCTAAATTGGCTGTCGAAATCCGCGTTAACTAGGGACTCGTTAGCGTTCAAAATCAAAACTGAAATTGGTCACGTATTGTGGAACCGAAGAAGGTCGTCTGGTTTCGTCGTGAAAACGAAAGGATGTCACTGGTGGAATGTGAAGGAATTTCATTTGCTTCCTTTTACAAAGTAATGGCGGGGCTAAGTTATGAACGTAAGAAGACTGGGCTGGGATGCCATGCAGGTATTAGGTACGAGTACTTATATAAATAAAAAATAAAACCATATTTATTTCCAAAAAACTGTCAAGCACTGCATGAGCATGTAGCGAACGGAGCAAAGCGAATCGTATGAATGTGTAACTACGCAATAAATGAGTAGTGTTACCAGCTAGATTGTAAGACAGGCGATACTGCGGACCACTGCGGCCGGCACCGGCGGCGGCGGTGACTCAGCGCGGACACGTGACTTCAAGGTGAAGATCGAACCAGATCAACAGCATACAAAAACATCTCACTCACTTCTTTATAACAACTACTAGAGAAAATGTTATCTCGAAACAGGTATTGAGAAATTCTTGAAAGAGTTATAGAAATATCTTAGCGAGTAAAATATTTAGCTTGAAATCATGATTGGATTGGAAAAATTGGATTGGATCATTATGTTTACAAGAAAAAACAAGCAATATGTAAAAATGGCGCAACTCACTCACCTATGGAATACTTTATTATTATTGACTAAAATGGTATTAATGTAATCAATTCATACACCTTGACATGGTGTTGCTTTGATAAAGAGTTCCTAGAATTTCGTACAATACACATGTGTTGAAACAATTTGTGGAATTAAGATTTATGTGATAACAAGGCCAGAAGCTTGTTCTAAAAAAATCGATAGTTTAAGTTAATGCTGCCTTTGAAAGGACTAGGTATGTCTTGTGTTTGCGTTTTGTTTGAAGCGCCTTATTTGGTAGTTTGACAACTCTGGCATGTAGAGGCTGACCTTGCTCTTGAAGACGCGTCTCGCCCACACGGCCTCTATCCGCGAATCCGACTCATATCAAACTTTATGCGTAAATCGATATGAAGGAAAGAGCATGGTAATTATTATTTATTCTGTTTCAAAGGCGTCATTGTAACTAACGTAAACAAACCAACCAATGACTCTGGTAAGTCGTAAAATCATACATCGCATCGAAATGTTGTTTAGGTATACCGAGAATAAATTACAGGTATCAAAGTATTTTATATTTCTTTGTATTTGAAATGTATGTTTTGAGTTGAGACAAAAGCAATTTCCTTGACCTATTTGATTTCAGAGATTTTTTCCTTGTCAAGGCATGTACGGTAATTCTCGTTTCAAAGACTTTTTACAAAGTCTACAACGCTAACGCTTACAGAGAACCAGACAGTACAAACTTCTCTTAAATATGAATATCTGTGTAGTACATTTTCGTAAACTATTTATACCCAGTTGTCGTGTAGGTACGTACCTGTCAATAAGTACTCACCTCCTCAATATCTACCTGATTAATATTAGGTAGTTACTAATCCATTGTAAGCTTCGGGGCTTACAATAGCTAAGTAGGTAATTAATTTCTGTCTAACCATTAACAGCAGAGAAAGAGCAATATTTCATGATATCTGAGGCGTATTGTTTGGATTTTCCGAACAAAGGTGTTCCGAATAAAATGCTATTTAGGACCTTTAGGTTTACCAGACGATCCTTAAAGTAATAAACCATGCATGTTAGTGTAGTTATAGATAACACTACTGCGATCGCGTAGTAGTAGTTAGCGTATGGACAGGCCTGAAGTACAACGCATATTACGTACGAAAATATATTCATTCATCCACGGCGGACTACAACGTACAAGTTCCAAATAATTAGTCAAATGGGATTAAACTGTCTGGAGTTCACTTTATGTTTCAATTTAGCTAGTAGATATTTCGAAACGTAAGTACATATTGTGTATGAGCTAGTGGCTTCGAGTGTCAAAGTTTGTTGGCCACCCCAAGGTCTTCGACAGGGGTAAACGATTTGGTATATGCCAAAGATACATACACATGTTGGCTTCTTGGAGTGAAATATGTATCATAATCATAGTCGTATCAGCCATAGGACGTATACTGCTGACGACGACACAGGCCTCCCCCATAGCTTTCCAGAGCGACAGATCTTGTGCGGCCTGCACCCAACGACTCCCAGCAACCTTTATCAGGTCGTCTTTCCATCTAGTGGGTGCCGTCCTACGCTGCGCTTTCCAGTGGTCTCTACGCGAGAACTTTTCTGTCCCAACGGCCGTCAGCTGTTCGAGCTATGAGCCCCGTCCACTGCCACTTCAGTTTGCTAATCCTCTGGGGTGAGTTAAGTTTGACTACGAATCTCGCCATTTTGATTCGATCTCGTAATAAATACCAGTGAGCTTTGTATATATGTATTACTATTATTTCTTCTGTGTAAGGCAAAGTGTGGAAAGCGGTGACGTGAGGTTGGTATCCGGCGGGCATGGCCGACCTACCTACCCGGCCGCCTACTCACTGATGACATAAACCCCTGATTGATGCCGTCGATAATACGACGCAATAACCTTTTTACAACGCTCTACCTATGATAGATAGGTATGAGCACATGACTGGAAAGAAATGATCAGTATTTGCCGTGCAAACTCTTCCTGCTTATCACTGATGAAGGTAGTCCTTTATTCTTTAGTGTACACAAATAGATTTACAGACAAAAATAGCTTACAAAATGGGCATATACAAAGGCGAGCTTAACCCTAATAAGAGTTTTTGTTACGTTATCTTTTTAATAATAATAAATTCCTATAGATCCTCTCGCCATACTGCTCAAAATCAACACAATTTATAAAAAATTCTCCAGTGCTTTGCTTGCTTCAGTCTTTTCATAAACGGTCCAATGGTTCGCCATTCCCCAGATCATATTTGCGTAGTGTCATAATAGGCACCTAAGGCACCAGACAAAAACCCTTACGTTTTTCTTATCTTCTAATCGACAATTAAAAGATTTTTAATCCTTCGATGATCATGTGTTCTTACAAAAAACAGATAACCGTGTACTAATAGTACATTAAAAAAGGCGATCAGGGTCATTTCAATAGCAGAATTATCACACAGAGGTTATTCACCCAACTTTTAAAACATGTTTTAAAAGACCCATGCATTAATCGCCGTAGTAATTAGATAGGTATACAGTTTGCCAAATGCACAAGGAAGGTTCCCACAACTTACAATGCTTTGTCAAGGTTTAGGGGTGTCTAGAGACACGAAATCAAACGAAATTGAGCCTTGAAGTGGACGTTAAAGAATCTGATTTAGCAACTGTGAATAAGCACGGTCGCCGTCTGTCATTGAAAACACTTTGCATACAAAAATGAGCATACGATGTCTCTTTATATCAAACAAATGATTTAGATCGTTGTTTTACCAGGTTCTGCTATCATTTGTCTGTTAACAACCAGTATTTTTTAAATATTTTGTTTACATAACTAGTAATAATGAGCAATATTTTACGCGATATCAACGAAACGTTCGGATAAACCCTCAGTAGTGTTCACCACAAGCATTAATCATGTTATACCACGAGTTTATTTTCCTTTAAAATGTATATGGAAGTAGTTAATATCTACATTATCAACAATAGGGCTCAATCAAGCGATACCAATAAAAACATTATACGCAATGTTTACATGAAACGTCGCATACATACGCGGTGTGTTGTTGTTATATAGGTCAATCTGACGGCATTATCATCGTACCTTAGATAAGCGGTGCGGGTAGCGTCTTCGCTCAGCTGTTCCTATCGATCGTCAATGCCGCTTCAGCCGGACGACTCGCACAATCGGATGCACTTCCACTCAGTACCTACGCGTCGCAACCCGACCGCAACACTCCACGCCAACAACAACCGATAATACCTGATGCGATTGCCACCTGTTTGCGGGCGCTAATTAACCCCCGCTTCGCACCGATGATATCAACACTGAGAGGAAAATTTGTAGCCGTAGCCCGTTGCTAGGTTTAGCGCGTACTCGCGAAATAACGTATCCGGTATCGAGAGGATCAGCGATCGCGTAACACGTGCGATAACAACGCGGGCGCGAGCTCGACTGACGTCAGGTTTCGCGGCTATCGCGCGCGGGCGGCGGTGGGTGCCAGGGCGGGCGGCGGCGGCGGGGGGGCGGGCGGGCTGCCCCGGCTACGAAAGGGACTACGGCTCGCGCCCGCCCAATGCGCTACGCTCAAATTGAAGCTACGAATATTTCCAATGTAAACGCTTCGAATCCGGTGAAAGCACAAATCTCACCGTTCGGAACGGAACTTTCAGTTGTGTAAATAGCGTTAAAGAGATGCTTCTGGTGTGGTTTTGTGTTTGTTTGTTTGATCTTCTTGTAAATAGATAAATTTAAATCTGCTTGCATTCTAAACGTTTGAAAAAACTTCAAAATATGCTAGTCCGCACGAATATAAAACAAAGATACACAGTACTTAAAACATTGCAATTTGCAAGACACTAAATTCCATTTTTCTATTCTATGACAACGGTACATTCTACTAACCTGTGATATGAACATGCAAAAACCGTTTGTTTGAGTAGTACTTAATTTCGCAGCACGAGAACCGCTGTCATTTTCCTGCTCATTTATTAGATTTTTAAAGATTATGTACCTTTTACGGTTAAGTTACGACGAAAGAAGATCTTACTTCATCAAAAAATATTTTAGCATTATAGCTTTCAGATTGGTGAAAAACAACATTCAATTTACGGATTTATTATAGGGCATGTAACTGAATATATTCACTTTTCTCAAAAATGCATGGAAATATAGTCATTATTTTCGAAAAAAGAACACGCGAAGTATCGAATTTACGGACAAAGAAAATCAAATACATTGCAGGAGCGTTTTTTTAATTTGGAACATTACAACGCTCCTGCAATGTTGTATGAAACGGCGTGCTGGGGTTATTAAATACTCTTTGATTGGATCTCTTATCATTCTTGTCATACCAAAGTAAGTCTCTTTGCTTAGTATAAATTGCGCTCACGTGGCTGTATACCCATAAATACGTTTGCCTTTCGGGACAGATGATAAATAAAAAATTGGCGGCAAAGCCGAAAATTCGACTTGATTTGTTATTTACATACATAAATAGATATATAATAATTATAAATGAGTTCCAACGGTTCAGAGAGTGAAATGGAGATCGATTGTACTCCACCAGATATAAGATCAGAAGCCAAATTGGCAATGGAAAACTTGCTTCCAGCGAAGTGAAAGGTTGTTAAGAGTTGAAAAAACGAGAAAAAAGTGAACATTTTCTCCGAAACAGTATTTTGGCGTATTTTAATGAGATTGCTAAAACTAAAAAGCCATCTACATTATAAGCAATGTATTCCATGCTGAAATGTACAGTTCATGTTAAAAAAGGCATTAACTTGAAAAAATTATGGAAATTTAACTACTTTTAATAATACTTAAATTAAATGTATAATATAAACAGTATGTTTTATTTCCCTGCATTCTTTTGAGAAAAGCACTATACAGTGTGACTATACAGATGCAAGAACCATGTTCGAAATTCAAAATTGTTCTGAAATAAGAAATGTTTTTGAATTGCTCATGAGAGCATGGAGTTCCTAAACTTCTTAATCGCTACAGTATTAATACTTCTTTAATGTGTAATTAGAATCTAATAAAATGATTGTTGGAGGAATTTTGCTTTGTTGTATGAGAATACATTTTATCAAATTTTACTAATTTCCGCTGCTCAGATTTTTTTCATCCGATACAATAAAATGATCCTTACGTAGGAGTGCATCGATCGGATCAAAAAAAATTTTACCAACTTGATTCATTTTAAGGCGCTATTCACGCTTGACCAAAAAAAATTTAATGCCAAAATGTTTTTTTTTAAACGAGCTGATGTTTTAAAAGAAACTGCACCTGTATCTCTTCTGGTTATGGGTGCTGCCGTACTGTCCCAGTTCGCTCTGTATATGCCTCGGCGGAAATGGCAAGTGCCTGTCTCGTATTAGTGAAGTCCTCGCCTTCATACTCGACCTGCAATTGGCTATTTCCCAGCCTTTGCAATAATGCACTATTACATTTAAATTTAGCTCTTAGATTGGTGAAAAATAACGCCTCAATTTTAGTATTTCATCACCGGACATGCAAAAACATAAACACAGGTATAAATTTCCCGATCCCGTCTTTTTGGGCCGAGGTTAAATACTGGCAATAGCTAAAAACTACCCCAGCTTATATTATATTATAATATCCGCGTCTGAATCGGTCCATTTTGGGCGATCTTGGCCAGAAGAATCTGTTCATTCTTGACGTGAACAGGACGTCAGTGTCTTAAAACGAATTTGTTTACAAGTGTGTGTATACCTAAGCCATACCTCGTAGAGAAACACCAAGCATAGCCCACTCTCCATATCACGCTGAGTGACCTTGAGTGTTCTTAAGAGGCTAGTGAGACTACGTTTCTGTTATGTCATCACTAGTAACACAAACTGATCAAACACTTTTGTGCCTTCAGACACTGAGGTATTTTGGACGAGAAGACGTTACGTAGTTTCCAGATAGCTGCCGAGTTGCCGTAGGTAGACGTATGCGTTAGCGTCTTCGAGAATAGAGTTCCCGACTGATACTGGATTGGGCGCCACTTCTGTAGACATTCTACATCATCAGCTATTTCCTAGTTTCGTATTCGCATCGTTGGTCGATGTACAAATTAGCAAGTAATAACTTTTGTTTGGTACCTACAGCAAATACATCATGTTATATAGCGGGGCTATTTTGAAACGTTGTAAAGGTGTCGGATCGTAAAGCTGAGTTATTGTCGGTCCGAGAATGCAATTTTGTAAACTATCAGCCTTTGAATCCGTGTCAGAAACATTCGGTTTTAAAACATAATTTGGTATTCGAAATCGAACCCGACAATAACTGAGATTTCCGATAAGACAGTTTTAC
Source organism: Philereme vetulata (assembly GCA_918857605.2). Taxonomy (NCBI): domain Eukaryota; kingdom Metazoa; phylum Arthropoda; class Insecta; order Lepidoptera; family Geometridae; genus Philereme; species Philereme vetulata. The sequence goes on along the minus strand of OU975474.1, from coordinate 139,316 downwards.
AACGTTTTAAAATAGCTGGTATTATTTTGTTAATCGCTTTGATATTTGTCCATCTATACTAATATTATAAAAAGAGGAAAGATTTGTATTTTTGTGTGATGTTTGTAATGAATAAACTCAAAAACTACTGGTCCGATTTCTAAAATTCTTTCACCATTGGAAAGCTACCGTTCACCCTGAGTAACATATGCTACTTTTTACCCAACTGTGCAGAAGGAGGGTAATGTTTTTATTTAAAAACTACGCGAGCGAAGCTGCGGATTGGTCAGCTAGTTCATTATAAGTATATATTTCCAAAAAACAAAATACTGGTTCCCACAGTACAAGCTTTGCTTGGTTTGAGGCTAGATAGCACTGTGTGAAATGTCCAGTGTTATTTATTTATTTAATATTATAACTTAATTGAAACCTTACAGGAAACAACGGTTAGTGATGTCAAGATGTAGGTAACTGTAACGTTTGCTCGAATTGCTCGTTACATCAGCAATGCCACAAAGGACGTCACAAAGTTGGTCAAAGTCACACAGACTGAGTAATTGTATAATACCGACAAATAGATACCCTTCACACATAAAAAAGCAACTTCGTTATTCTACGTTAGTTTTTATAAAAATCCATTTTCAATAAAAATTATATTCATCCATACCAATATCTAAATATATAAAACAAAGTCGGGTTAATTACACCATTTATAACTCAAGAACGCACCGACAGATGTTGATGATCTTTCATTTGTTGCATTTGTCAACCCCGAATAGCAGAATAACTATTAAAATATCGGAAAAGTACACGCAAAACGAAATTATGAAGCAAGTTCATTTTCACATGCATAGATGCAGCTAATAATGGCCGATTGACAATTCCACCGGCGACGTACATTGGCAGCCCGCGTCATATGCATGTCAAGGCGGTACGAAGTTCGCCGAGTCAGCGAGTTTTTATATAAATTCGAAAGTAAATCTGTCTGTTTGTTACTTAGAAGCCCAATAAATTCAACGCCAGCGTTTCTCGATCCATGGCCGAATCGGCTAAAGTATAGCCGATTACAGGATTTTAATGTTAAGTTTTTTTTTCAACTTTAATAAACATACGGCCAAGCGATGGTAATCAGTTACCGTAGGTTTCATTTTAAATCATCTATGGTTTAATCTTTGAGGATGGTGCACTTGGTTCAATTAACCACTTACAACTTGGTTAATTGCAGAGTGACAGTGCAGTTTACTACTAAGCTTACCTTGAGCATAGTAAGTATCTTCTTGGAGAGCTGGTAGTCGAAGTTGGTGTACTTGGAGTCTGTCATGTCGTATATGAACACGAGGCCGGCGCGCTGCGTCTCCAACGACTGCAGGGCTACATCCAACTGGTACACCACTCCCTGGGAACAAACTAATATCTTACTGGAAAGAAACTAACTAAATGGGAATCTTAGTAAAGTTTGCTTCAACGGCAGCTTATATAAGGGGTCGTCTTATAATCACGTGAGATTCGAACAGGGGGGGAGGGGCGGAGGGGGTTAGAACCACATCACGATGGGGGGGGAGGGGGGGGAATCACGGGTATATTTTCCGTGCGACCATGAGAAATCCTGAGCGAGTGTTTTTTTTTATGTTATTTGTTGGGAAACAGGCTTACGGCCCACCTGATGGTAAGCGGTCACCGTCGCCTATTGACACCGGCAACACCCGGGGTATTGTCGATGCGTTCCCTACACTGTAGAAACCTCTTTACATTTCTCTTGAAGCGTGCCATGTCGTAGCCTAATGGGAAAACCTCAGATGGTAGCTCATTCCACATCTTGCAAGTAAGAATTTATGTATAATAAGCAACATACAACCATATTTAGCGTTCAGCAGACTGTCCTCCCGTGCGCGAGCTTGTGAGATTTTCAGAATATGAATTTATGATAATTTTTCAATAAAATAAATTCTCTCACATATAAACAGAAACAACAACAACGCCACTGCGCATTCACAACTAGTTTTTTTATTAATTGAGATCACTATAACAGGATATTAGAAGATATCATATTGATGAAATAATCAGCAGTTGAAGCTTAAATCTTTAAGTCTTTACATAGTATAAAATGAAGTCGCTTCCGCTGTCTGTTCGCTTAGATCTTTTAAACTACTCAACGGATTTTAATGCAGTTTTCAGCAATAGATAGAGTGATTCAAGGGGAAGATTTATATGTATAATACATATCGCAACATATGCGATTAAAAAAATTAAAGAATTAGGTGGAGAAAAGGCTGCGCGTGACGTATACTTCGCGTACTTCCACTCCGTAATGAATGACATATGGAATAGTTTTTTGGGGTACTGCATCAAGTTCAGGTAGGGTCTTTATTCTTCAGAAACGTGCAGTAAGATATATCTTAGGCCTTAAGCAATTGGATTCCTGTAGAAATCGATTTAGGGAACTTTTAATAATGACTATGACAGGATAATTTATTTATCAAAATTTGGTTTACGTTAGGGAAAACATAAATAACATGACGACTGTAGGAGAAACCCACCATTATAACACTAGACATAAGGATCGCCTAGCTATTCGCAAAACTCGGCAAGCCAAAATCTCGAATAACTACTATTGCCTATCCATCAAAATGTATAATAAGATTCCTTTGGAAATTAGGAGCATGAGTGAGTGTAGTTTTAAGAGTTGTATAAGAAATCATTTGATCAATAAAAGCTATTGTAACATAAACGAAGCATTATCAGTTAAGGAAATATTTAAGTTTAAACCTGACAATAATTAATGTGACATTATTGGGTAAATCTCGGACATCCAAATGACCTAATTTTAATTTTTGACAAGTTTTTTTATTATTTTATTGTTGAAATTGTTTATTATTAATTTTAATTATTGCAAAGTTTTTATTATTATTCAATTTGTTTATTAATTATTTTTTACTCTATTCATTTGAAAATGCTATTGCAGAAAATGTATTGCATGTTTGGTAACATTATTTTATCTAGTTTGTAAATTATAAGAACTGAAGTCTTAGGTGTTATAAGAGTTAAATCTGTAATAGATTAACTTGTAAACCATTGACTTGTCTAAGTGCATGTTACCATGCCTAAAGATTAATAAATTATATGAATATGAACATAACTGCGCAAGTAACAGTTTGTTTGTTACCTTTTTATAACTTAAACGGCTGAACGGATCGTAATGAAATTTGGCAAGGAGATTGATTATATCCTGGGGAAGGACATAGGCTACTTTTTACCTGAGTGTGCCAAAGGAGGGTAATATTTTTATTGAAATACCACGCATGAGAAACCGCGGGCGAATCAGCTAGTCTTATATAAATGTTCAAGAAAAGTCAGAAAATAAGTGTACTAGGAAAACCTTTGAAGTTCTAACGTAAATTATAATTGTAGTCTTTCATAAATCCAAATGAATGATTACAATGAAGCCTAAATTTTCTAGCGCGTAATTCAACAATCAAAGTACGTTCATTACTTCCGCGCTGAAACAAAGCGCATTTCTAATTCATTATAAGCTCACGGTATTCAAGAAAGCGTCAAGTTAAATTGTAAGGCTTAATTATTAATGTCCATGAAATACTTTCTATATTGAATACAAACTAGTGAAACCCACTGACGACCTCCGTGGCGCAGTGGGCCAATAGCCGGCTGAGACGCAGGAGGTAGTGGGTTCGACTAGTGTTTGCATGACCTACACATACATATTTGTTCCGAGTTTGGTTGTTTTTCTATATATTATAAGTATGTATTTACAAAAAAATGTATATAAGTAATCTATCAGTTATCTGGTTCCCACAGTACAATATGCTCTGCTTAGTTTGGGGCTAGATAGCGCTGTGTGAAATGTCCAGCAATATTTATTTTATTTATTTATATTATGTGAATAACATAATTTGAAATCATGACGAAAATTATTACAGTTCAGTTAAAACGCCAGTTTCAAAATTATGTAAGGAAGCCAACGACTTTAGGTATTTGCCAGCAAACTATCATCTTACTCATAATTAGGGATAAAAAAAACTTTCAGCTTCAATAATCCATGCACATGAATATACGAAGAGCATTTTCCAGAATTACTGCGATGAAGCATCCAATAAAACAGGCAAGGCTAAAGCCAATACATTAAATAGTTACGTAAGGGTATAGAAGTGCAACTTCTTCATACATTTTTCGACTAAAGCAAGTTATCTTGACGATAAGTGAAGATCGCACACCTCTTGTCTGACTACTGTGTCAGATAGCGGGTGAGCGAGCCTCCATGTCGAATTATCAGTCAAACAATTTAATTACGACACTGACGACTTAATAAAAACAAATAGTATTTTATTTATAGTGTTATCCGAACACATACGGAAAATTCCAAGATATTTAAAATAATCTCAAAAATTGCAAGCCTAGACGGGACTTGAACCCGCAACCTTCCTCTTGATACGAGGATGCACTAACCAACTGTGCTACCAGGCCATTTCACGTCTAGGTCGAAATTAAATAATAACAAAAACAATAAAAATAAATATAATAAAAACAAGTTCAAGCTAGGGCTTTGCGATACACAAACCTGCAAATTCTGTAATGAGGCGGCAGAATCGCTCCTACATCTGTTAGGCATGTGGTTCACTAATGCGCAAACGTAGTATTCATCATTCACAAAGACAAGTTAGCCCGGAGGAGCTAACAGTTATCACCTCTAAAAATATTCTACTAGTTTCTAACAGCTGTAGGGCTTAGTGATGAACTTGGAACGCCCCCATGAACTAAGGGACGACATAAACACAAGTTGCGAACACAATATTATTTTTTTTAAACATATGAGGCAATGCAATTGTTAAAGACAGTTGTTAACATCAGGTAGACCATGGTATTGTGCCGTATTCTCATCATTTAAAAACCACTAACAGCACACCTATTTAGTACCTACACACGATGCTAAAGAATGCCTACAAGGACTTGATGTTGCGGGAGTTTCGCTTCTTACTGGTATTATGTATCGATCGGTAAATGCAAATTCGAGCGTGGGCGCAACGTAGTTTTGCATGCGGAGTGGGCGCACATACTCAGTAATTCATTGGAAATACAAATTGATGTGATATAACGCGACGTTGCCTGTTAGTGTTATCGTACACCTCATTGGAGTAGGGTAGGCGGGTAAGTTTGAAGGCTGAGTTCCGAGTCCAATTTAACGTATCTGTCACTAAAAGGCGTAGCCAGGTATTAGTATGAGAGGGGGGGGGGGGGGGGTTTACAAAAATAACAGGAGGTTAATAAACCTAATAGGCAAGCGATCATTTGTACTCCTCGCTTCTCCTTATTTCAACATAATATTATAGTAATGTAACATTTTTAATATTCGGGGGGGGGGGGGGGGGGGGGGGGTTGTTTTGATATTTACGGTACAATAACAGTGAAGATATAACCTTCAGGATAACAAAGTGGAAGAAAGAATTTATTAGGAATAGACAGGTTTTTACAGACAACACTACTTATACATACATTAGATTTCTGAAATGCAGATATAAATTTACTAAATAGAACACTAATAACACAATATAAATACAAAGGTAACTAGATACAAAGCAAGGTGTACAACATGTAATGTAGGTAGGCAAGAAGTAGAAGGTAATGCATGAACCAAATGGTCCTGTCTCACATAATGCTGTACACATGCATGGACGTGTACCGCGCTGGTTTTCAGACATGACCAGAGTGACTTCACAAACGCAGAACCTCGACGTAGCATCATTAAACAAATGGGTAATAAACAGTGAAAGTATACTACATACACATACATATAATAATTAATAAGAGTATAACATACTTACATAGGTATGATTATATAGTTTTGAACTTTCACTTCAACATCATTTAATGTTATATTAAAAACATAAATATAAGCAGTGTACATAGACGTTATAAAGAGTACAAGAAAACAATTCAGTAATATTAAATAATGAGATGATAGCCAAGCTGCTATTTCATGACAATTTGTACACACAAAAGCTTACACAAAGCATGGCCATGACGACGTATAGAGTCGGACTTAAGTAATGGTGGAAGAGACTTTCTTTCACTTTGGTATCCCTGACATCTATATCAAAAAATGTATATAGCACCATATCGTACACAACACATTGCATTTCCTTAATATGCAGTTGTGAAAGCTATGGTAAAACCTATGACAAATATCGCTGCTTGTAAGTCTGAAGAATGAAGCGGAAATTTTAGTATAAGTTGGAATTCAGATGGAACAGCCTTTAACTGGCTCAGGGTCAGTGCATCGCGGTGGGTCACGGCCTGTACACTCTCGATTTCAAGAGTTGGCTTCAGTCCCAGTGAAATTCAGTGTTATTTATTTAAATAGGACAAAGATCCTTCAAAACTTTATACTAAACTAGCTGATCCGCCTGCGGCTTCGCACGCTTGAAATTTCCGGTTCCCGTAGGAACTTTAGAATAAAAACTATGTAAAACACTGTATTAAAGTGACGCGACACTTCATGTAAATGAATTCAGGTCAATGAACGACGGTTAAATTATATGGATATTGTTCATACTAAATTCTTGGTAATAAATGTTGGGTAGGCAGGTGAAAAATACTTTATGACCTATTCTCAGACCTACCGAATATACAAAAAGAAATTTATTAAAATCGGTCGACCCGTTACGGAAAAGTGCGACCACTGAAACCGTGACACGAGATTTTTATATATTAGAAGAAGATCGGTGGCATCATATATTTCTTACTTATTTAAAGAACCTATTCATTATTACGAAATCTGAAATTTCTAAACTATATTTTTATTAAATCTAGTATTTATGATTTGTGCCTACCTGTAAAGTAATCTGATGCGTTGTTTCGGTGGGAAAGTGCTTATTCGCGGTAAAAACTGCGATTGCCGCCCCTGTCGCATCTCTCGTTGACTGTAAATAAATAATGGGCTTATTAATATTAGGAATCAAGTATCCGGGCAACCATACAGGAACATTTCTATACAACTAGGTTAGTATGAGATACCAGTCGGTTATGGCATCGGAGCTTATTCATTTTTTATTTATTACTAGCTGACCAATCCGCACCATCGCACGCCTAGTTTTTTAATAAAAACATTACCCTCCTTTGCGCAGTTGGGTAAAAAGTAGCCTATGTTACTCAGGGTGAATGTAGCTATCCAATGGTGGAAAAATTTTTGAAATCGAACACGTAGTTTTTGAGTTTATTCATTACAAACATACACACAAAAATACAAATCTTTCCTCTTTATAATATTAGTATAGATTAACAAAAAGTGACTTATCACTATAACTTGTGAACTATAAGACCCTAGGTTCGTCTCGGTGCTTAGAATAGAGACACTTGAGTCGCTACACATAATTTACATGGTTACTATTACCTAACTTTAATTTATCTATAGATCGTTTGCAACGGTCTTTAGACTATTCACCTGTTTCTTCTGTATTTTATTGTAAATAATTGTATATTTGACGACTTCCGTGGCGCAGTGGGCGATTAGCCGGCTGAGACGCAGGAGATAGCGGGTTCGATTCCCGCCGCGGAACAAATGTTTGCATGATCTACAGATATTTGTTCCGGGTCTGGTTATTTCTCTATATATTATATGTATGTATTTACAAAGAAAAATGTATATAAGTATTCTATCAGTTATCTGGTTTCCATAGTACAAGCTCTGCTTAGTTTGGGGCTAGATAGCACTGTGTGAAATGTCCAGCAATATTTATTTATTATTTCTGTTATTAAATAAAATTACATTTAACTTATAGCTAACAAGCTACCGTCCCGGGGCTTAGACTGCGTGGTTTGTCAAAAAATTAAAAAATGGCCTATGCTATGCTCAATCCAGTCATAATCTATCTAATACCAAGTATCAATGAAATCAGTCCAGCCATTTAATTGTGAAAAAAAACAAACTATAAAATGAATTCAATAAGCAATTATATTTCTTTGAAAACCACAAAACCACCGGATGACAAACAGTAGCAATTGAAATAACTACACAATATCAATGCATTTCGTTATTTACAATAGAGAATTTGCTTGTTAGTACAATAATGTTGTTTTTTTCTTCGTTCCCATATATTGTTGGAAATACAAAGAGTATTAGCTTCCGATTACAAATCGGTCTACATGTATTTACTACATTCAATTTTATGGTGTCTTTGTTCTAGGAGTTAAGCAAAACATTTAGCGAAAGTGGCCATAGGTACTTCGCGTATGCGTTTGCTATGTTTCGGCATTGATAATCTACAACAGATAAAAAACAATATAAATCAAGGGTGGTCAACATTTTGAGATATCCTTTATAAATTACGATTCTAAATATCCTAGCAATTGTCCTTGCTATCAGGAAATACCATTCCACTAATTCATTCATTCGTTTTAAAATTCGTAATCTGTCAAAGAAGGGCCAAGGCTCAGCCACCTTATATTATTTTGCCACACCGAAACACAGAACGGAAATAATTAAAGTAGACCTTACATCTTTATGCAAGAAAAGTTCCTCATGTAGAGCTTTGTTTCTTGAAGCAAAGTTCGAAACGAATGCCTTTGCTTGCGCAAACTGCTGCCTTCGCGGCCGAGGACTTTACTACTCCTCGTATATCTATCTATCTATTCAGCCCGTTAGCACACACTTCTGGGTATATACATATATATTCCTCTTTATTATGCCACTCTCTCCGTCCCAGCACTATCCTCATCCATTGTATTATCGAAAAAAAATTAACGGAAAATAATTTTCCGTGCAAAAATAAGAACTTTTTCTGTATCGAACATCTAACTTTTCTAGCTTGGCCCAGTGGCCCCTGTGGACAATATTGGTCCTAGTGAGATGAAGGAATTCCATACGCCTCACGTGCATCATGATATCGGGGACGGGATACGACACGTAGCTTTACGAGCGCGAGGACTTGATATCATCACACAAACTCACCAGTATAGTAAACTTCCCAGTCTCGAGCTCGCTCTTCAGTGGATCCTCGAACGGCTGGAACTTCGTGAGTCCTTCTCGCCTGCGTGTAGCCTCATGCTGCCGCCAGAGTGCGTGTGCGCGGGATACGTCAAACTTGCGCGCAAGTAGGAACTTAATGGCAGTCGCTCGGGAGACGCAGTTTGCTCCGGTTTCACTTAACGCGTCTAGGAAAGCCTTTGTCGCCTGTAAATTGAGAAAATTCGATTTGTCAACGAATCATGGTAACATAGGTTTCAGAAACATGGCGAAAGATTTAAGTCTAAGTGGTTTAAGTCTTGAAATTAAATATTATTGTTGTCATCAAAGCGATCCATAATAATTCCATAGATAAGGTACTATATATTATCATGAGGTTTCAAAAAATTACAAGACCCATTTATCATGAGTTTTGTAACCAACAATGGTGGCGATTCTGATGTTTACGCTAACTAACTAAAATTGTGTAAAATACGAACGGTCTTATTTTGTTTACGATAAAGATCAAATTAGAATTAAATTTAAAGTGACATTTCTAAAATTAAGTATTTTTACTGGTGGTACTAAGTGGTTTTGGGCTAGTTTTAGTCAGCAGTCAAATTGGTGCTGATTAAAACTAGCCCGCAAACACGCCATCTTTGTAAAAATTACTTAATTTTAGAAATGTCACTTTAAATGTCATTCTAATTTGATCTTTAGCGTAAACAAAATAAGATCGTTCGCATTTTACACAATTTTAGTCAGTCAGCGTAAACAACAGAATCGCCACCATTGTTGAGGAAACTAACGTAACTTTTGTTTATTTAATACTTTCACACAAAACAGGAGTGCTATAGTCTAATTTTTTATTAGCTGCAGTAAAATGACGTTTCTAAATGTCATTCCGTAAAATAATGTTGCCAGCCTAATCTCAATAGGGATGTGATTCAGTTCACAAAAATTAATTAAATAACATTATTATGACGTTTTTGTTTCATTTTGAATGTACCTCCCTATACTTCCACTAAAAAAGATCAATCCTCTAGTATAGTAATAATAATAGGTTAAAAAAATACATTACAACTTAATATTAAATCTCAAAAAAAAACCAAACTGATTATTCATTTATGATTCACTCATTTAGCTACATCCCTATTTATTTTTCTTCAAAAACCGGCAACCCACAAAACGTCATTTTACTGCAGCTAATAAAAAGTTAGACTTTAGGTGGACTTAATGCTGGTCGTGCTAAAAGAAGGTAAGGCGTGACACAGGGAAAATGGTATTTCAACACTACAATAATAACAACAGACTCTAAATATAAACATAATAATACATTCAAATACAATTCAAAATACCTATCACAATGTATATAATACAGGTAACTTTTGCCGTTGATCTGCAAATAAATTTCTCGGAACTTAGTAGCAACGGCGGCGCATTGAACTGCACATAATCGAATTAATTCACAATTTCATAACAATTACACGTCTCCGCGAACGTAGCAGTCTATCGACCCTGGCTTGCTTTCCTTTGCACAGCTGATCAACTGGTCACACATCATTGGAGACTGACTTATATACTCTCGTAATATACACGAAATTATGAACAATAACTGAATGAAAAGGTGAATAACCATGAAGCACAGACACTCAAAGGAAGATACAATACGATTACCTACTAATAGACTTTTCTTAAAAATAAAAGTGATGTACCCGAAGGAGTTTCACGAGTTTCCGAAAGAACGCCATCTCCAATTTCAAAACGAATTGTTCGGCCATGAATGTAATTAACTTGGCAACTTTATTACGCACGGTTTATTTCTAAATAGCACTTGGTTTCACAATTCAGTCACACTTTCTTTCATAGTCGTAATTGAATCGACCTGAGGCACACAGGTGGTGGCGAACCGGACTGAATCCTAAATTTCGATTTATTCGTGTCGTTATTGTGCGATTACAGGCTTTAATACGTAACACTTAGGGAAAATGGACACATTTTTTGTGTCACGCTAACCGTGGCAGCATTCACTAGATTAATTTTAAAATTGAACAGCTGCCATTTATCCTGCCCTATTGCCTGGTTATTGTCTGGTTTATAGACATCAGATAAACGATGAGAATCTGACCTTTGATCCCTCCGATTAGCAAAGTATCGAATAACCGATAAAAACTTCGAGCTCCGGGCTTCAACAAGCCAAACTAACATCGAGTTGTTTAGTCGAGACCAACTTTCTAATGAGCGAGCGCTAATAAATGCAAACTGGCGGTAGGGAGCGAACCAAAGAGCTGAAGGAGGACTAGAGAGTAGTTGGTACCGGGGACCGTTGCATATGTATATCGATGCAAATAAGCCGGCGGGACACGGGCGGGTTAATTCTTCCGGGATGTGTTTCCGGCGAGCGGGCGACCGCGCCGGCTGCACCCGCGCCGGGTGCGCCCGCATACACCACAAGTTATTAGTATGAGCGAGCACGCAGTACTCGACGTCAGCTCGTGGTAAATAAATCAAAGCTGCGACTTCCGGTGACCTTTTTCACCTTAAAATATAGTAAAATAAACTAAGCTGAGTTATCTTACTCTTAAACGGCAAGATTCTACTATAACTGTACCATACCAATACTGTAACTAAATATCCGTTTGTTTTCCAGTCAAATGACTACTTCCACGAATCTAATTTTGGTAAAATAACAGGTGAATGAACACAATCTGCGAACATTAAAATTTGATCGTAAGCAAGGAACATCGAATAAATAGCCAAAATCAGACGAAATAAAAATATGTAGTTTGTAAGTAAAACAAACATTTTTTTCGAATCACATACAGATTGTTATCGTTATCGTCACATAACACACTTAAAACTGAACTGATTGATTTAAACGAAGAATCTAAACATGAATCCACTAAAGATACGCGAATAGTAACAAACAACAAACTGCTATGTGCAAGTATTGCTAAAACAGCAGGTTCGCAACGAGCGATCGCACGCACGATCGCACAGAGTCGTACCCGCCTCACTACTGGTAGGTACTACCTACTGTCAAAATGAAGACAGGTAGTGAGTGGTAGACCGAACCCTGGTGCACCATCGTCACTCATAAAACATAGAGTGTAACGCTATCATTGATACTGCAAGTTAAAGAATATTTTATGCCAATTGCCTTGTATGACTCTGTATCGCGCGCGGTTAATCTAATTTGTTTCAACAGATATAATCGGTATCAAACTTTGAAAGAAACAAATAAAAAGCTTTTGTTTGTAACGGCACATATAGGACAACAAAGCGTGACACAAACAGGGAAACAGAAGTTACATAAAAAAGTATAACTTCGAAATCCAGACCATGCAAGACGACATTAGCGAAACTTTTCTGGATATAAGGTTAATTTGAAAGCAAACGTGACCTGAAAACATCGAGAATAAATCTAGCTCGCGATTACCATTACACGAAGTTGCCAGTTCACAACAACTTGAATAAATCTAGCTCGCGATTACCATTACACGAAGTTGCCAGTTCACAACAACTTGAATAAATCTAGCTCGCGATTACCATTACACGAAGTTGCCAGTTCACAACAACTTGAATAAATCTAGCTCGCGATTACCATTACACGAAGTTGCCAGTTCACAACAACTTGAATAAATCTAGCTCGCGATTACCATTACACGAAGTTGCCAGTTCACAACAACTTGAATAAATCTAGCTCGCGATTACCATTACACGAAGTTGCCAGTTCACAACAACTTGAATAAATCTAGCTCGCGATTACCATTACACGAAGTTGCCAGTTCACAACAACTTGAATAAATCTAGCTCGCGATTACCATTACACGAAGTTGCCAGTTCACAACAACTTTTACCTCTTTCTTTTGAGTTCGTAGACTCGCCGACTGGCAACGACATTTCTTCTCCTTAGGATTGCTATTTTTTTTACCTCATTAGTGTCAGATAAATAACAGGAGGCTGTGCAGTTCTCGTATATTCTTGACGCAGCCGCAAAATGTTTTCCGCGAATCGACCGACAACACGGGCAATTATTTCATAAAAATTCCATGAAATAATCGGCCGTGTTTATTTTTATTGTATGTGTATTGTTTGCTACTAGCTAGCTATGTGTGATCGGAGCTCAAGCCTATCATTACATACAAACTACACATAAACGTAACATTAAAAGAAATGTGCTCGTTAGCACGATGCTTCGTGCGAATACCTCATACAATGTACGAATATTGACAACAAACTATTGTAATTTAACCAAGTCTGAACTGGTGATGTAACGAGGATTGAAAAAACTACCTATCAAGGCTGATAGAAATTGTAGATTGCTACAGATAGGAAAACTACCATTAAAATCGAATTCGTACAGTGTGGAAGAAAACTGGAAACCTTAATAAATACATATTGCTGGACATTTCATACAGCGCTATTTAGCCCCAAATTAAGCAGAGCTTGTACTATGGGAACCAGATAACGGATAGAATACTTATATACTATTTTTTTTGTAAATACATACTTATAATATATAGAAAAACGCCCAGACCCATAACAAATATCTGCAGATCATGCAAACATTTGTTCCGAGCCGGGAATTGAACCCGCTACCTCTTGAGTCTCAGCCGGCTATTCGCCCACTGCGCCACGGAGGTCGTCAAATGAAGAAACAAATACAAGAAAATAGGCAGGCATCCCGATATAATTTAGGTCAGGACGTAATAGTTTCTCATCCGGTTGCGGCGCAATGTTTATACCTAATAGACTGGTAAATAAAAAACTTTTTGGTTACGAGACGTGTACAAGTGGAATGGTACGGTGTGAGCCAGTAAATTCATTACCGATTTTGCTTGAAAGATAGTTTTATTTGTCCCTAAAATTCTACAGAGTTCCCAGAGAGAAGAGCCACTCCGAAATCAGAGTTCGTTCCGGTCAAGAGACACGCTCCGTGCGCACATTGTCGCATTTTGTAAACTCCTCAAATTACGCTAACAATGAAAACGGAACACCTTCAGAAAACGTGAAACTACTCGCACTAAAGCTTTATACAGTATCAGTTTATCTCATTCAGTTTCAAATGAAATTCAATCTGCTTTTCCGCTGGCTTCAATTTTCATATATTGAAGTAAGTAGTAGGTACCTAACCCGACTAGAGTACCTAATAATAATGTACAAGAACGAGTACCAGAATTATAAGTTGTAAACTCACGTTCAGTTCAATAATAGTCTATAAACGATAACGAGCCAAAGAGGGGATATTAAAAGTTTCATTAACCATAATTACGACGTTTTAGCTCAATTATTACTTTTGCTCTTACTTTAGTATCAATTAAAATTATATTAGACTAACTGTTGCCAGCGGCTTCGCACGCGTGGTTTGCAAATAAAAAGTAGCCTATGTGTTAATCCAGGTTATGATCTACGTACATACCAAATTTCATCGCAATCGGTTCAGCCGTTCCGACGTGAAAGAGTAACAAACATCCATACATACAAACTTTCGCGTTTATAATATTAGTAGGATGAGACAAAAAATTCACATCGATCGAGAATATCTCAATAACAAAATAACCGGTACAAAATATATGCAGTTATTATTTTTGGCATTGCAGACTAAATTACAACAGGCGTGAGAATCCTCACAGGAAATAAAAGCTATAAATTATGAATAGGAAGTATTCATCTCTTTGTACGATTACAATCCCATTGTTTTACCGAATTAGGTATTAGTAAAAATAATTTCTTTTTTCAGAGTTCCGACACTTTTAAGCGGAACATGGTAAGAATTATATTATGTGTACGGGCAGTACCGTCTTTACATAAGGGCACACGGGGCCCGTGCCCAGGGCCCCTATCGTCACGGGGGCCCGTAAAGGCCGATATATTCGCTTACACTATACATATTTTTCCATTTTAGGTAGATATAACCCGACAAGATATGAGTATGAGAGAGAGATGAGAGGTAGATATAACCTGCAAACAGGTGCTTGAGTCTCTCCAACGATGCCGTATTGACTATCGGTACATCGAAGTGTTGAAGTGTTTGTATAAAAACGCCACTATGTCAGTCCGAGTACATGAACAGAGCTCGAAGGCGATTCCCTTAAAAAGAGGCGTAAGACAGGGAGATGTCATTTCTCCGAAACTGTTTACGACCGCATTGGAAGATGCCTTCAAGCTTCTGGAATGGAAAGGACTGGGCATCAATATTAACGGCGAATACATCACTCACCTTCGGTTTGCCGACGATATTGTGGTCATGGCAAAGTCGATGGAAGAGCTCAGCACGATGCTCGAAGGCCTCAATCGAGTCTCCCAACGGGTAGGACTTAAAATGAACATGGACAAGACGAAAATAATGTCAAATGTCCATGTCGTCCCTGCCCCAGTTATGGTTGAGAACTCGGCTCTTGAAGTTGTCGACGCGTATGTATACCTAGGACAAACAGTCCAATTAGGTAGGTCCAACTTCGAGAAAGAGGTCAATCGTCGAATCCAACTCGGATGGGCAGCGTTTGGGAAACTTCGCAACGTCTTTTCGTCCAACATACCTCAGTGCCTTAAGACGAAAGTCTACAATCAGTGTGTGTTACCAGTGATGACATATGGAACCGAGACGTGGTCCTTCACTATTGGCCTTATGAATAAGCTCAGAGTCGCTCAACGAGCTATGGAGAGGGCTATGCTCGGGGTTTCTCTACGGGATCGAATCAGAAATGAGGAGATACGTAGGAGAACTCAAGTCACCGACATAGCCCGACGGATTAGCACGTTGAAGTGGCAATGGGCAGGCCATATAGCGCGCAGAACAGATGGCCGATGGGGCCGAAAGGTTCTCGAGTGGAGGCCACGGACCGACAAGCGCAGCGTAGGACGTCCACCCACAAGATGGGCAGACGACTTGGTAAGAACCGCAGGTCGGCGTTGGATGCAGGCCGCTTCCAACCGCAGTTCCTGGAGATCAATGAGGGAGGCCTTTGTCCAGCAGTGGACGTCCTACGGCTGCTATGATGATAACCCGACAAATGTAAAAGACAAACTATGACAAAAGTTCATAAGAGTAAATGTGGGCGTTGTTGTTAGCGACTTTCTGGCAACCCTGAGAGCAACAAGCCTCTGTCAACTTATATTTTTTAAGTAGCTTAGCTAATTTTAATCGGACACCAAAACAGTTTTTTTACTCACTTTCTAAATAGTGAACATTTTAATATTTATAAATAATATCTAATAAGGTAACTATGAAGTAAAACTAATTAACTAGACCAATTAGCGGTCACCGACAAAAACCACAACTAATATATAAGATCAAAGCAGAAAAATGTTTTTTTTTCATTCACTTTAACTTTCCAACAAGGCCCCAAATTCTTATGTGCCCAAGGGCCCTGGCATAGCCTAAGACGGCGTTGTGTATGGGCATTTATTATAAATTTTGACGCAATTAAAACGTGACTAAGAAAGAATAAGCAACCTACGGGTGCCAAAAATATCATGTCTGTTGTATGGGAGCCCCACTTAAATATTTAAATTTTATTCAATAGCACAATTTTATTTATTTACCATATTTGAGGTTGGTGCCAATTAAGCTAGTCCTCTAAATTGTATGAGCGCCCATAAAACTCAGAGGACTATCTTAATTGACGTCAACTATGTACGAGTATGTGTGTATGTGGAAACCTTTTAAATTTTTATTTTTTTGGAATTTTTCCTTTATTTGTACTGTAATACCTTGCGTTTTGCCAAATATCGTGATTCTAGGTCAACGGTAACTACCATATAAGTTTTCGACCCAATACCTATAGGGTACTTCCGGTTGACCTAGAATTGTCAATTTTGGTTAAAAGCAATGTCTTACAGCACAAGTAAAGGGAAAATTCCGAAAAATAAAATAAGTTGAAAATGAAGGTAAATTTTAGTACTTACTAGTTTTCGCGAAAATCTAAATTTGTCCATGTCTTTTTATCGTGTTGACTCAGGACCTTGATTTTTATACACCTAATAGGGACTGTAGACCTCAGTATCTGGTATAAATTTCAACTTGCTAGGTCCACCCGTTCCTGAGAAAATCTGTAGTGACACACGGACAGACGGACAATAGAGTGATCTTATAAGGGTTCCTTTTTTACCTTTTGAGGTACGGAGCCCTAAAAAGCATTTCAAATTATTTTATTGAATGCAACAAACACAAAATAGTCGTTCTAATCGACGTTCCTAACTTATTGTTTGATTTTATTTATAGTTCTCAGTATATTATTTTTAAAAAAATGGGTTTGTTTGTCTACTAGTGAAAGCATAACATTAGCACCTGAGAGTGTTAAAAAAATGTGATACATATCTATTACCCACTAAATCCTAGGAAAATACTTTTTTTTCTTGGGCAACGAACTTATAATTAATTAATTAAAATAAATAAATAATATAATTATATAAATTTGTTATAAAATATTTTATGTTGTTTTAAATTCATAAGGTTTGACAAATAAAATATTAAAATAGATATTTTGCTCCCTTATGGTACAATCTACCTACTGTTGTCGGTCCGTGGCATCGTAGAACCCTAATCGGATAAACCAATATCAACGCACATTTCATATTTGAAAGTTGGTGTTTGCTATACGGTTAAGTAATGTATGGCGGAAGATGCTGCAGACGTTTTTCTGTCGGGAGTGTAAAATGTCTAAAATTAACTTGTTTACGTTAACTATCGTTTACAAAGAATTATTGAATGAATCATCTGACATCCGTAAGCAGCTTATCTTTAGTCGTGCCGTGACAAGCGTTTGATTGTGCAGCTGCCAGCTGATAAAATACCTTTTACTACACGAGTACATACGTAGGTAAAGTCAGCGACAAAAGCCGATAACAGTTTACAATTTTCTATAATTCCAATGCACATTTTAAAAGTAGATGCACACCGACTTTATGGTCGGTGCTCGTGCTGTGAACAACGAAGCTTTTGAATATCGCTCAACAGCTTCCTACCCTACCAAAAGTTCCTGAACAATGTTAGACAACAAACAAATTCAGTGAATAATTAATTTAGGTATTGTATTGTGTCACCTTTTATAAATGTTCACCGATTTTTGTAGCATTATTAACAGTGTCCAGAATTTTTTGTATTGATACTATTATTTCTTATCTTCCGATGTTCTTTCAGTGGTCGGTGCCCATCAGCTAGTTTTCATGTTAAAGGTGTAGAGGAATTTTGGAAAATAGTGACATAAATAAGGAGTTTTACCATTTTCCAGATGGAGAGATTCTAATGGAATCAGGAACGCATAGGTCGTCCGCCGGCAAGATGGGTCGACAGCATAGAATAAGGGTTCCTAGTTCGACTACGGAACCCTAAAACCAGCAGGATTAGGAGAGCTGACGATGATGATGGATAAATGGTCGTCAAATTTTGTTACTAACTGTACCTACAACACTCTCAATCATATCGAGAGGGCTCGAGCGTCCGGTCTTTATCAATCACACTTAGGCATTGCTTTATTGCGTTCATTTCCTCTTTCAATCAATGGACTTGCATTTGTGTGTCAAAATTATTATGCAAACAAATACGAATTCAAAATATAAAAAACCCCCCGCACTTACAAAACCCCTAAATAACACTTCCATCTTACAGCTGAGATTCATTCCCCAAAAACGAAAAGTGCTGATAATCTTCGGATCGGCTGACCTGATCTTCGTCACACATAGCTAAGAACCAGCCCAGTTAAACTGGCTTTCTTTAAAAAAAATTCTTCTGGAAACTACGATGCCACAGACGGACACACACGACACAGAATTAGGCGTCTTATTGCGTCGGGGGGTTATAAAATAGTTGGTCAGAAACACTCTTCAGCTGACTCTACTAACTAGTGGTTCGCCCCAAACAGAGATCTCGCGAGTCCCCCATATAAAAAATATTATTTGTACCTACTATCAAAATAGTGCCATGAAATGCACAACCAAAGACTTGACCTACAGTTTCATTTAAATTACAATTAACGGGGCATCATGCAAATTGGATAGTCTTTTTAGGAGTAGAAATTAGTTATTCTAGATTTCAGACTTCTCCCTATATTTGTGTCACTAAAGCTACACACATACCAACCATTTCAGCAGTGTGGAGTCACTAGTGTACCCTGGGAATTATGTAAAAGTTCAGTTTTTGTGCGGCTAATAACTTAAAAACTACAAGGTTTAAATAAAACCTTTTAAAAGGTAAAAATACAAACGAGGTCGAAATGTACCGAGGGAGACCTTTTATTAGACGTGCCACTTGAGCGGATAGTCCCATTTTGATTTTCTTTTACTCCTCTTGAACCCCGATATCTCAAGAACCCTGGGTTTTGGGAGTTCATTGAGTCATCTTTAGCTCATTGAGTCACACCAGCATTGTGCCATCACTACCTACCTATATACCAAATTTCACGATGATCAGATCATCGAAACTTATCCTCGGACAAACAAACATACATACATACGTACAACGCCGATTTGCCCAAGCTGATTTGGAGATCTCGCTTCGCTCGATCAACTAACTTGAAATGTACTGGAGCGACGTTTTACAAGATTTTTATTAACTTGCAATGTATGTATGTTTGTCCGGAAGGAATCTTGCAACTGAATTTTAAACCCGTTCCCCTCAACCGATTGAGCTGAAATTTGGAATACATATGTAATTTCTACATAAATGTACATACTAAATTTCATCGAAATCGGTTCAGCCTTTACGACGTGATTGACAAACAAACATCCAAACTTTCGCATTTATAATATTAGTATGAAGTGTGATGTGATTCAGAACATATTAAACAGTGAACCTGTATAACATACCTATGCAAGGTAAGGCAAAACTTTAATTTTGCATTGTGTGTAGCAAAAGCACGCTTATTGATAAATTAAATGTCGTGATATGTATGAACATGTTTATTTGTGTCATTTTCAGTTTATTACCATAATAGAATTCACACTCCTATTAGTATTATTCACATTTCATTCTCAAAGACGCCGTCGCACTGCAATCCATGCTCAGTCAAATTGTTTGATCTTTATGTTTTAGTACCTACCTAATAATATTAAAAATGTTAGTAATCCGAGCATTATTTTTTATCTTTTCTTCAGGTAGTTTTCAACTTTACACACAATGGAACATGGTTTTAATGGTACATCCAGCCAGGTTACGCATCACCAATTCACAAAGCGACCACATTCCTTTACAGTGATGCTACTTACTGGGCTAGCGCTGCAATCTTTGAGTGAATTTTCACTGAAGATAATTATTAGAGACTAGCTGACCCGCCCGCGGCTTCGCACGCTTTAAATTTCCCGTTCCCGTGGGAACTTATGTATTATACATATAAACCTTCCCCTTGAATCACTCTATGTATTGCTAAAAACTGCATTAAAATCCGTTGAGTAGTTTAAAAGATCTAAGCGAACAGACAGCGGAAGCGACTTCATTTTATACTATGTAAAGATAAAGAGAGATAACGATAATATTACTGAGGATAATTTAGGAACAGATTGTTACTTAATAGTTGGTGGTTGCATGCCGAGTATTGTCCTATGAATCTTCTAGTATCCTAGATTAGATATAGAATTCATAGGACATCGGAACAACATTCCTATAAACAAACAAACAGAAATGTAATCAATCCTGCAATCTGATGAGTGAGTGGTATCATAAATAACTATTGAGACTACTGCCTTACACACATTCCTTTTTAGATGCAGTAGGACCTTAGATATTCTACTATCGAATCACCATTAGATCGGGTACCAACAAATCAGAATAAAATTTTAGTGGTAGGTATTAGAATGATTAAAAAATTCTAGCTCATATGTTTTTGAGACCAAGATCAATGAAGAACATTGTTCTGCACTGAACATTGAGCTCCATCTTTTAACATAGCAATCCATCTAAAAATCTATCTGTTTTTAGACTGTCTAATCTAAACTTAAAGCTAAAAAGTTTAAAAAAATCATAAAAGCTCTGAATCTTAGAAGTCAAAATTCTAATATGGTAGAATGTTAATAAAGAACTAAGTAAAATATGTAATTTCATATTTATAGCTTTATTTTAAATTTAGTTTTAGTTATTTCATTTAATTGTAGTTGTTATTGTTAATCTGTGTGATACTATTTTGCATATTGCCTTATATTAATAAAGTTAAATATGTAGATGAAGATCATCGGTCAGTACAAAACTAATCTGAGATGCATCTAACAAGTTTCATATTACATTTATTCATCTACCTAATTTTATTATGTACCTACTTCCAAGTTCCAGTCAGAAAAAAAGTTTTGCAATGTGTGTAAATCTTATCTTATCTTAGTTTGTTTGTGATAAAACTACACAAACTATAGGACAAAAACTTTCGAGCGGAAATAGGAGGGGCATTGGTTGGCTGGCTATTCCCTCAGAGGATACAATTTTATTTTTATTTACGAAACCGACAGGATGTAGTCGAGATCCTATTTTCATAGCGTTCATTTCGTTTTATTATATGTACTTTTAGAAGGCACGGACCATGCGCGATGTTCAGAAAAAACGAGAAATGATACATAGGTGAAGATTTGAAGAAATCAAAACAAACATTGATGACATGGTACACGACGCAAGTTACGGCTTCTACGAACCAATAGAGGAATACGTATATAATACTAGATAATTCACGAATTTCTCATTGACTAATAACTGGGCTTCAAAGGAACCTAAATAATTGGAAATAACACAGTAAAATAGGCATTTTATGAATTTATTACTCACCAATTCTTGATCGGGTGACAGTGCCACCGCCATCTTTCTTGCTGGAATTTGACGACTGAGCAGTGCTGCCAACTTGTATTGTATAAGAAAAAACCCGCTATTGGCTCTTTAAAAAAGCGCTAGAAAACGTTTAATGGGTAGCTACTTAAAAAAGCGTGAATCTAGCACTTTTTTCGCAGAGAATTCAGATAAAACACCCAATAAAGATATAACTAGGGATTTATAACTGTATTTCGCAGATAATAATTAGGTGTCTAAGATAAGACAAATTAATTCATTTGAAGTAGGTACATAAACCGAAAATAATTTCAAATATGTATATATGAGTGATTTTTTTTATGCATCCTAGGATCTTAATTAAATAATTAAAGTGAAAACTTCTTTAAGCGCGTTGGGTATTTTTGAGATGAAACCATTGAACTCGTGACACTGTTACCGATACGTGTGTATTACCCGTGCGCGATAAGTTGGGACCTGAGCGCGGTGACGTCATATTGGCGTGTTTGTACCGCCCGCAAAAAAACGAACATAACAAGCAGCTGCCCGCGGCTTCGTCTTTGTTTTTTTTAACCTAATTTATTATGTTACTCAGGGAGGACGCTGCTTTTTATCTAATCTTTTTTACACTATTTGAATAAAATAAAAATACAATGTTTAAGTTTATACATTTATTTTATCTATTATTTACATTATCTCATCTTCGTCACTACTTAGTGGACATGTAAACAAAACTGTTTGTTCTGTTTTTCGTTTTAAAAAAACTCTAACACTTATAGCACGAGGTTTCTTTCTCCGCTATGCAAAGGTTTACCCTTCATAATGATAACAAAAACACTTAACAAGAACTATAACAACAAAAACTGCAACAACAAAACAATGACACAAACTATAACAACAAAAACTACAACAGTGGCGGATTTACAAATTTTCAAGGTATAGGTTGAATAGTTTTTGCCGCCCTTGCCTCAACAATTGTCATATCATACATTATTTTTACAATGCAACAATTTCGTTGAAATTGCACGTAACATAATTTTTCGGTATATTTTTGAGATAATCGAAGCTCAATCATGTATGCTATTTACACAATAATGAACATTTGGTGATCTGATTTTGTTTTCATTTTTCGCCTCGATTTGTTCGGGTAACCGGGGTAACCCACACGGTTATTGGAATAGAGAATGAAGCTCGCCACGTGCACGTGCAACATTGACGTCATTGATAATTGTAGCATTAAAAAAATACCGCGTTCGGGGAAAAAATATTTTTTTGACTTAAGACTATCTCGCTATTACTGTTCAAGTTTTTTTTTAATTCTAATCGTATTTTCTGAAGCTACTAGTGTATGTGAAACACATAATAGTCGATACATAAGATTGAAATCGGTAAAATTATTCACTAAATTATTCATTATATTCGAATAAAAATCGATAAATTATATACCTACAAACCATCCAGTTCGTAGCCTCCAACAAGTAGTAAGACTGGCATGTATGGGTTGTAAGTGGGAAGAGGGGCATATTTTTTACAATTTCGCTATATCGAACTAGCTCTTTTACTCTAGCATATGGAAGTTTGCTACACTCGGAATGTGCAATGACAAGTGAGAGAGAAAAGTCACCGACAAAATTTGTTGCAGACTTCTATCTGTAAGACATCAGAAAACCGTCATAGAAATATCTTTTTGATTTCTACGAGTTAAAAAAAAAAAATCATGCCCCAAAATTTGCCGCCCCCAAAATCTGCCGCCCTAGGCTCGAGCCTACTCAGCCTGCTGGTAAATCCGCCACTGAACTACAACAACAAAACAATAACACAAACGAAAACTAAAAGAATTCCAGAGCGCGTCGTTACGTGACGTAGGCCAGTACGAGACTAAAACCCCTAGTAAAAAATAGTGATGCGAACGGTACAATACGGGCGCCATCGGGGAAGTGCAGGGGAAGCGGTCGGGGAGTCGCATTCCTAGCAGGTCCCAAGTTATCGCGCACGAGTAATAGTTATATAATTTGAGATGGGAAAAAAACATTGAACTCTCGACACTGTTACCGACAGCTCTGTAAATAATTTGATTTTTTTGAAGTGCAAACTTCTATGGCGCGTAGAAATTTTTCAGGCATATTTTGTGATGGAAAAAAACCATTGAACTCAATGGAACACTGTTACTGTTACCGACACCTCTGTATATAAGTATATGTACTGTAGTCTGCTTTTAAATTATGAATACCCAAACACACACGTAATTGTTCAAGTTTTCACTTTTGTCGGCACCTCCGGAGTGTCACTTCTTCTTTAGTTTGTGGAGAGGATTTACATTTATTATAGGCATTTCAGTGTTGCTCATGCCTGGTAATGTCCCCTACAAGATCGACGACCGTAAGAAATGAATGAAAGACCGATGCAATAGTCCGGATGACAAATAACCGCTAAATGTCCTAATCTGTGACCTGTGCGTTGCCTGTGCGATATTTTTCCATTCATTCATTCAATCCATTCGCGGGATCCGGGGACGTTTTGTAATTTTTGAACACAGACCGATTTGTTGTTTATTGAAATAGCTGCAATTACATGTCTGTTTGTTCGTGTTGATTAATCTGTTAATTTTTATTAATTTCTGCTACAATATTCAGTAATTTCACAGTTCAATAACAGTTCAGCTCATGAAGCTTCCATTTGCATTGAAACAGGTAAAACATATGTACCGTTTGTTTGGTGAATCTGAAGTTACTGTTATTCGGCGGCGCAGCATGAAATAATAAAACTCATTGTAATTTTCAGTGCCGCAAATCCACACAGACCACAGGCAGCCTCACCGTGATCACACTTATTGTGCATCAAACAGCACTCAAAGCGAGACATCATGTGCAGGACGACATTAATTATAAGTGTTAGTTTTGGTAATTCAAATAGTGCATAGTTCTAAGAATGTTTTTGAAATGTATAACCATGGTAAAATTATTCGTAAGCCGGGCGGCTTGCTCATACAATTTGACTATAATACATAAGATGAAAAGAGTCGATTTTTCACGAACGAATGTATTATAGTTTTAAGCAGATGTTTTGATAATTGGTTTACAATCCAGTCATAATGGGCCGGTCTGTTTAAGATTATGACTAGGGGTCTTTGAATATTCTAGCAGCCCGAATAATAAAAGTTATAAGGGCTATTAAGACCGCTTTCTCGTCTATATTTTATATTTTTGTACGAGTGCAGTTCGGTGGTACCGTTGTTAAGGAAACGTTCTCCTCAATAAACGAAGAAATATTGACCCGGTGTTTCAATCTCAAGAAGAATCCAAGAAGCCTCAAGCGCCCTCCAATCCAGCAACTAGGTGTGCCGTTGCGCACATTTAATGGTCCTTGCGAGCCGGATCTACGAGGGTGCCGATTATAGAAAATTTTGAACACTGGAAGAGAACCATCGGCTAAGCCACTATGCCGGTCACATGCTCAGTCGGAAAAGGCCATGAACAGTCGTCAGAAGAAACCCCACTCTCGTCCGAAGGAACTACAGCAATATCTGGAACCTCCGGGACCGGGACCACGGTGGAAACCTGTGCAATAGAGACAATGGCAGAAACCACCGCTACAGAAGAAACGACTAAAGAAGCCTCGCCAGCGACTGGCAAATCTGCCGTGACCAGCAGAACAATGAAAAGAGCAGCCAAGCTCAGAGAACAAAGTACCACCACGCCGTCTATAGCCGTTCCTCAGGAAAGCGCCCAAGCCAAGCGGGTCGAGATAGTGAAAAAGGGAACGGCACAGAAGACAACACCGAATCCATGCCTGAGGGAAGGCATGCAACCGGACCTGCATACGCGAAACAAGCATGTAGGCTCCAAACAGTCAAGAACAAAGACGCACAGAATAGCGAAAGCCAAGGAAGAACTTGCGCGTCTACAGGTCGAGCTAGCTGCAGCCCAGCTGGCTACATTAGAAATAGAAGACACGGACGATGAAGAAGATGACAACTTCTCCGTGTATTCAAATATGGAACCCAATGCAAGAGTGGACACTTGGTTGAATAACCAAGCACAGACAACGGTGTGAGCGATCGCCAGTGTACCTCATCGAACACTTCATGAACCAGCACCGGAACCAGTCATAGAAAAAGACAAGTCCGATCAACAATGTCAACCCACGTCAAACTGTGAAGAGGCGCAGCGCACACTAGCGGGAGTCAACGATCAGACAGACTTCTCACAACTGGCCTCTGCAATCACACTCGCCATTAAGGCTGGGCAACGACCGAGCTTCATCGAGCTAACTTTATTCAACGGATGTCATCAAGACTGGCTACCTTTTCAAGCAGCATATCGGGAAACAGAAAGCATGTTCTCAAGAGCCGAGAATATCAACCGCCTGCGAAAGAATCTGAAAGGAAAAGGAAAAGAAGCCGTAGAAAGCCTTCTTATAATAAATAGATACACTTCGGGCACTGCCTCGCCTGAATGAGTCACCAAGGGATATATCTGCGTATTCGCTACCAAGGTGACAAATGCCGTGTCTACTCTGAAAACCCTAAACTGCGTCTACTACCTCTACAATACAGAAGTCTCCAAAGCCATGGTAGATAAGCTTACTCCAACGCTTCGCTACAGATTCTACGATTTCGCAGCAACACAACCGAAAGAGGATCCAGACCTTCTGAAATTTGAGAAGTTCATGAAACGAGAAGCTGACTTATGCGGACCCTACGCACAACCTGAAATTCTAACATCGAAGAACCAAACTTCTCAACATAGATGTACACAGAAGACAAATATAGTGACATAGAAGCAGTCAACAGAAACAGCGAAATGTCCCGTATGTGATAAAACGGGACACATTATAAGAGACTGCGGTAAGTTCAAGAATGCGGATGTGAACGCAAGATGAGACATCGCAAAGGACTGACGCCTATGTTTTCGGTGCTTACGATGGAGAGGAAAAACTCACAGCTGCCGTCCGAAAACGTGTGGCATCAACGAATGCAAATATTATCACAACAGGATGCTACACTGTGACCGATCGGAAAAGGCAAATGTTATAGAAGAAATGGTTATAGAAGAAAAGGGGACAACTGAATCCATCAACTCCGGTTGGACTACAAACAAACAATCGTACCTGAAGATAATTCCAGTACAAGCAAGGACCTTCGATACCTTCGCACTGCTTGGCGATGGGTCAACAGTAACACTCATCGATGAAAGCATCGCCGAGTTAATTGGAGCAAAAGGACGTATCGAACCTCTGCGAATAGAAGCGATCAATGGAATTAAAGCAACAGAAAGGGAATCAAGAAGAGTCAACCTCGTCCTCAAAGGAATAAACAACCATCAGGAACGGATTCAGCCCAGAACAGTGAAGAATCTGAAAGTATCGCCACAAGAAGTTTCAAAGGATGCAGTGAAAAGATGTTATTTATTTTATTTTATTTATTTATTTTAGGAAAACCATCAGCACATATTAAACACAATAGTTACAGTGAATAGTAATAAACAGGCCATTTAAAGGTCTCCACTGATAGAATCACATAATACTAACAAGCAACAACAAAATAACAAAAGACAAAATCTAACCGAACACTGTACGGGTCACTCACGTTCACGATACCAATCAGGTGCCATTCACTCAATTTACAAGTAGATATATTACAAAACTAGTTATCAAAAACTCATCCTCACTCAGTCACACATGTCCTAAATCGATCAAAGAAGATATTATTAATTCTGTTTTTAAGAGATGAAATACTGCAGTTGAACAGGTCAAGGTCATGCTCATTGCTCAATAGATTGAATAATTTACTTGCACGATACACAAACGCATTTTGGCGATAATTCGTAGAAACTACGGGTAGATAAAATAGGTTGCTTCTCCTAAACGTTCTGGTAGGCGCATAAAATTGTATCTTACTAAGGAGTGGCGGGCAATCGACAGCAGAATTAATTATTTTCAATAGGTATAAGATGTCGACAAACTCTCTTCGCAGATAAAGGGGAACAAGGTGTTGCTTGGCACAATTGAGTACATAGTCCGAGTGGTAGGTCCTTGTTTTATAGTTTAGAAAGCGTAAAAATTTCCTTTGTATGGCCTCAAGTCTATCGATGTAAATTTCATAAGCAGGGTTCCACACTTGAGAAGCATATTCTAGATGACACCGAACATAGGTACAATAAAGAATTTTAATAGTTTTTATGTTTTTAAAGTCTTTAGAGGACCTCATTACGAATCCTAAAGCTTTTGATGCTTTTTTTACGATTGATGACACATGCGAGTCGAATAACAATTTTGAGTCATGGATAACACCAAGATCCTTAACTTCATTGACTCTCTGAAGTGTGTGCCCTTTTATAGTGTAACTAAAGTTGATAACGTTAACTTTCCTAGTATAAGTCATTATATTGCATTTGGTAGGGTTGAGCTCAAGTTTATTTACAAGGCAATAAGAGTCAAGGCGATCAAGATCGTTTTGCAGAAGCTTAGCATCCTGCTCGCAGGTTATCTGCTTTAGTATCTTCATGTCATCAGCGAAGGCAAGGACAGAGGAGTTCAAAAAGCATGAGTCAATGTCTGCTATAAAAACTAAGAAAAGTAAGGGGCCCAGCAACGAGCCCTGCGGGACACAACTTAGAACATTCATACACCTTGAAGTGTAGTTACCTAATACAACAACTTGCGATCTATTGTGGATGTATGACGTAAACCATCTGAGAAGGTCGCCCCTGATCCCTATAGATGAAAGCTTGAAAATTAGACGGTGGTGGTCAATTCTATCAAACGCTTTGCTATAGTCACTATAGACCACATACGTCTGGTAGCCATTATCCATTGCTTCTGTGAGTGTCTCGTTAAGCAGAACCAAATTGGAGACAGTAGACCTACCTGGAAGAAACCCATGTTAGGTGGAAGGGAGTACGTTCTTAAGGGCACCATAGACTTGTTCGTATATTATCCTTTCAAATAGTTTAGCTAATATACATAACTTAGATATGGGACGATAATTATTTACTTTATCTTTTGGTCCTTTCTTATGCACGGGAGTTATAAAGGCTGATTTCCAAATGGTAGGTACATAGCCTTCCTTTATTGACCTATTAAAGATTGTGAGTAAGGGTATGTACAAGGAATCGGCACATTTTATTAGTAACAACGGTGGTATAGAATCAGGGTCTGATGATTTAGTTCTGTCCAATCTTAATAGTTTAATTTTAATTATTGGGATTGACAGCTCAACAGAAGATAAGCTACAATCTGTGGTAGTTGTGAGAGGTTGATCACTGTTATTAGAATAAGAGTCGATAGCTGAATTTTGGGGAACAAGAAAAGTAGAATGAAAGTAGTCTGCAAACATGTTACAGATTGAGCTTCCTGAGCCGGTAGTTGTGACGCCGTCAGACATGGTGTTTGGTATAGATGTTGATTTTGATAAAGATTTAAGATACGACCAGAAATATCTAGGGTTGTCTTTAATTGATTTTTCTACTGAGGAAATATATAAGTTAAAGCAGCCCTCTTCTAAGACTTTAGCTCTCACTTTAAGATAGTCTACCGTGATTTTATCAGCCAACATTCCATAGCGTTTGAATTTTTTGTAATATTTAAATTTCTCTTTAAGTACTTTTTTGAGGGCTGGGGTGTACCAAGGCGGGAATAAATTTTGGGATACAATCTTTTGCGGTACATACTTATCGCGCATAGCTTTTATTATATTGTAAAAACTATCAAGCGCTTCATCTAGTGTCATCATCATCATCATATCAGCCGTAGGACGTCCACTACTGGACAAAGGCCTCCCTCATTGATCTCCAGGAACTGCGGTTGGAAGCAGCCTGCATCCAACGCCGACCTGCGGTTCTTACCAAGTCGTCTGCCCATCTTGTGGGTGGACGTCCTACGCTGCGCTTGCCGGTCCGTGGCCTCCACTCGAGAACCTTTCGGCCCCATCGGCCATCTGTTCTGCGCGCTATATGGCCTGCCCATTGCCACTTCAACGTGCTAATCCGTCGGGCTATGTCGGTGACTTGAGTTCTCCTACGTATCTCCTCATTTCTGATTCGATCTCGTAGAGAAACCCCGAGCATAGCCCTCTCCATAGCTCGTTGAGCAACTCTGAGCTTATTCATAAGGCCAATAGTGAAGGACCACGTCTCGGTTCCATATGTCATCACTGGTAACACACACTGATTGAAGACTTTCGTCTTAAGGCACTGAGGTATGTTGGACGAAAAGACGTTGCGAAGTTTCCCAAACGCTGCCCATCCGAGTTGGATTCGACGATTGACCTCTTTCTCGAAGTTGGACCTACCTAATTGGACTGTTTGTCCTAGGTATACATACGCGTCGACAACTTCAAGAGCCGAGTTCTCAACCATAACTGGGGCAGGGACGACATGGACATTCGATATGATCTTCGTCTTGTCCATGTTCATTTTAAGTCCTACCCGTTGGGAGACTCGATTGAGGCCTTCGAGCATCGTGCTGAGCTCTTCCATCGACTTTGCCATGACCACAATGTCGTCGGCAAACCGAAGGTGAGTGATGTATTCGCCGTTAATATTGATGCCCAGTCCTTTCCATTCCAGAAGCTTGAAGGCATCTTCCAATGCGGTCGTAAACAGTTTCGGAGAGATTACATCTCCCTGTCTTACGCCTCTTTTTAAGGGAATCGCCTTCGAGCTCTGTTCGTGTACTCGGACTGACATAGTGGCGTTCTTATACAAACACTTCAACACTTCGATGTACCGATAGTCAATACGGCATCGTTGGAGAGACTCAAGCACTGCCCATGTTTCGATCGAATCGAAGGCTTTCTCATAGTCCACAAACGCGAGACATAGCGGCAAGTTATACTCTTCGGTCTTCTGTA
This sequence comes from Philereme vetulata, assembly GCA_918857605.2. Lineage (NCBI taxonomy): Eukaryota > Metazoa > Arthropoda > Insecta > Lepidoptera > Geometridae > Philereme > Philereme vetulata. The sequence continues at coordinate 108,791 of OU975474.1, read as the reverse complement.
TGACTTACCGCAGCGTATGTATGTGGTCTATGGTACTGTAGCGTTTACGGAACCCGGCTTGTTCGGGAGGCTGGAAGTCATCAAACCTGCGTTCGAGACGGTTCGCGATGACCCTCGAAAACAGCTTATAAACATGGCTCAAAAGCGAGATGGGTCTGTAATTCTTAAGCAAGGTGTTGTCACCTTTCTTGAAAAACAGAACCACCACGCCCCCGTTCCATGCTTTTGGCGTCGTACCTTCAAGCAAGGCGGAATTAAAGAGCTTCTGAAGGACTTTAAGTACCGGTGATCCACCCGCTTTCAGAAGCTCTGAAGTGATTCCGTCCTCACCCGGCGCCTTGTCGTTCTTAAGCTGCTTCAAGGCCATCCTGATCTCATACAGGCTGATGTCCGGAATATCTTCGGTATAATGTCGGGTCAGTTTGGCTCTTGGGTCGTTGGCCGCACTGCAAACAGGTTTAGTGACCGAATCGTAGAGCCGTCCATAGAACCTTTCGACTTCCGTTTTACTTGACGTTATGCTGCCATCTTCCCTCTTCAGCTTCGTCATGCGGCTCTGCCCAATAGAATTATCTCTCGCGAACACTTTGGAGCCTTTATTCCGCTCTATCGTATCTTTAATACGAGATGTATTAAAGGTACGAATATCGTGCCGCAAGGATTTCCAAATCTTTCTATTGAGCTGCCTATGTGACTGAGCATCATCGGGAGACTGCAGTTGCAAAGAACGTCGTTCAGCCATGAGGTTAAGGGTGTCATCAGAGAGTTTCTGAGGTCTATTGGTACGGGGGGTCTTAAAGAACTGGGACCCCACCGTATGGACAGTTTCTACGAACCTGTTATTGATCTCGTCCACTGATGCATCTACTTCTAGACAGTCAAAGCGATTTGCAAGTTCGAGTTGAAAGCTCTCGAGGTTTTGGATATGTGCGCGAGTGGGTCGGAGTGTAGACTTCATCAAACGGGACCTTTCAAGTTTAACGTTCATATTCAATGTGGCTCTAAGAATTCGGTGATCACTGCCGGTTTTCCCCCTGTGAATCACAGAGACATCATTGAATATCCGTTTCTTGTTGGTCAAGATGAAATCAATCTCATTTCTCGTGGAACCGTTGGGACTCATCCAGGTCCATTTCCTGTGAGGCGGCTTCCGAAAAAAATAATTCATCATAAAGAGTCCTTCTTTCTCCAGAAAATCGGCCAGCCTCTGTCCCCTGGGGTTCCTTTGCCCATATCCAAATTGCCCCACTCTCAACTCATCATCGCTTCTCATGCCGAGCTTTGCATTGAAGTCCCCCATAACAACAATAAAGTGCGTTTTGTTCGTATGTATGGCTCTACTGATGTCCTCATACATAGACTCTACTTCTTCATCTGGGTGTGAAGAGGTTGGCGCATATACCTGAACGACCTTCAGCGAATATCGCTTAGATATTCTGAGTGTCAGATACGCGACCCTGCTCGACACACTGTCGAAAGTGATAATGTTGTTGATGAGTGACTTGTGAACGAGAAACCCAACACCACCTTGGGACTGTTGGTCGCCCTCCCGGTAGTATAGCAGGTTACCAGACTTAAGGGATATCGTGTCCTCGCCGTCTCTACGGACTTCTTATAACCCCAAAATGTCCCAGTGTAATCTACTAATTTCTTCTTCCAGCTCAACAATCTTTTCGTCTGTCCTCAAAGTGCGGATGTTGTGTGTTACCAGGGCCAGTGGTCGTCGTAGGGTTTGGTAGCCGATCGTCTCCCGGGGATTCTTAGCACCCCTGGCCCCGCCGTTACCGTGACTGCTACCGTAGCCAGGATTAGCGGGGCCGCCGGGGACTCGGGGCCTGGTTTTATGTTGCACTATATCCATAAGGGGGTTGTTGCCATACTCGCCACGCTTGGCAGGCGGGTTGGCGAGCGCAGTATAGGTATTGAAAACACGAAAAGACGCTGCTGCCCATCTTTCGGAGGTATCCCTTAGCAGACTCCTACTGCATCCACGGGCAAGAGCGGAGGGGCAACATTCTATTGCCGGCGCCCCACGGCATCATCTAGTGTATTATTCGATAAATAATCATTCCAATTAACGGCCAACAAGTCTTCATTAAATGCATCGTAATTGGCCTTATTGTAACAATATTTAGATCTTGGGGCTGGTTTGAGATATTCCTTAATACAGACACACATTGAGATAACCATTGCACCATGATGCTGCGCGTCTAAAGGTACGAGAGGATTGCTACAGGCAGATACTGTTAGTTCAAGATTAGATAAGAATAAATCCAAAATAACGCCGCCCTGGTTTAAGATATAGTTATATTGACGTAGATCAACAACATCCAGCTCATCAAGAAATTCCAGCTCCATTCTGCCCAACGAGCCACTCGGTTTCAAGTGGTTTACGCCATCAATGCTACTCCACATAATTGACCTCATGTTAAAGTCACCTAAAACTATAAACCTATCAAGAGGATTTGCTGTCATAATGTCACGTAAATAATTAGTAAAATTATTAAGTTGTTGACGGAAACTTAAACCTTTGTTTTCAGCGCATAAATATATGATACAAATATGAACACAGTCGGAAGCCCGGCTGTGTTCTGGAGACTTTATAGATAGCCATAAACCCTCTGCAGTTGAGTCTCTGCAGAGAGTTGAGTTGAGGAATGGACCATTCAGGTCGTGTTACTACGTGGTAATCCTTACTAACCGCCAGCAACACACCGCCCCCCCTTCTCTGGTCTGTGAGGTCATACCTACGGTCTCGGCGCCACACCGAATACCTATCATCGAACAGTTCCGTATCAGAAATGCCATCCCACAACCAGGTTTCGGCTATGGCCAAAACGTCGTAGTCATTCAACTGTAAATTACGACGAAAAGTAGCCACCTTAGTACGTAAACCACGAACGTTTTGATAATAGCAAATCATTTTTTTCCTATCCATTTTTTATGCGGTTCAATATCAAGTTAGTTTCGTGTATTATCTCATTGTAGAATAAGAATGTTGTCGTGAAGGAGTAAAGCAAGCGGCTTATAAAGACAATGGAATAAGTACTGATAAGTGTGAGTGCAAGTGCGATAGTGAATAAATGCAATATTCGCGAGCGAGACAACAAGCTTGACCCTGGCCCTCCACTGAGCCACTTAAATAACTGTAGAAGAAACCGAGTTTTTGTTATTTAACTTAAAAGTTATCAATAGGTATAGATAATTTGGTAGCATTTTATAGTTGATCGTGAACGTGAATGTTACAAGTCTACTAAGTTGAAATGTTTGTAACGAATGAAAAATATTAGACATAACAATATAGTGCAATAGCAATGGAAATAAGTAAGGTAGAACTTTGATCGAGTTATAGTGTACGAGACGCACTGTAAACAAACACAAATTATACCTTCTCCTTATAAATGATGCAAAACACCGTATTACGAGCCATTTTATATCAACTTGTTTAAATCAGATTCGGACTTGATTGTGATGACGTGTGATGTGTCGTCCTTTCGCTCATGAATCTTTGAGAATTTAATCCAAGTAAATTGGTAGTTCTTCTCCTTGGCCAACTGCTTGGCTTGCGTAAGTAGTTTTTTGTAATTAGGTGACAGGTGATCGTTTATGTAAATTCTTCCCTGATCATTCGCAAAACCAATATTTGTAGCTGACAATGTTTTGAGAGCGCGTGCCGAGGCCACGAAGTCCTCCTTTGCGTAGCGGTTCAGGAAGCTCACCACGATCGACTTCTCCTTGCCACTGAAAGTGGGAATTCGACTGACGTAGTTGATTTGGGGCTTAGCGACTTTGTAGTTAATGGCTTGGCCTATCTTCTCAATAATTGTAAAGAGGTTTTTGGACTTAGTGTAAGGTACTCCCTTTATTTCCACATTGTTGAGGCGCGATCGTTGATCCCGGATCAGATCGTTGCGTTGACACGAGTGAATCTGAGATCTAACCTCCACCAAGTCACTCAGAGAGGCCTCCAAGCAGGTGACTCGGGACTCCAAGTCCTCGACCCTAGTACCAAACTCTTCAATTCTCTTGATAGCTTCCTGACAGGAGTCCTGAAGTTTGGTTATTTTACCTTTGATCCCCTTGACGTCACTGACTAGGTTAGGCAGATCCGTAAGTTTTTGCTCCATTGAGTTGAGTTTTTCCATGACTTTATCCAGTGATGTTGGTTGCGGAGTGGATGCTGAAGAGGTGGGGGGCGCGGGCGAGCCCGATTTACATGACGAGCATCGCCACGCGGCCCTCTTTTCGGGTCCCCAACGGCGAAACGCGGACTCGGAGATATTGGCACACCCAAAATCCAGGTGTTTTTTGCAAACACTACATTGAACCCCATCATTGAATTGTTCGTTACATACGGCACAACGCATTTCGAATTTCGTAAAGTATCAATTAGCAGCAGTATAAATATGTCGTAAGCGTGCGTGCAACCGTGAGCGAAGCACACCCGCACCTGATAGACATCAGCGACGTTCTCAGCTATGAAAATGCGAAGCCACGAATACTCATCGGTCAAGACAACTGGCACCTCCTCTTAAGTTCGAAAGTCAGAAGAGGCAATGCAAATCAACCGGTAGCCTCACTCACGCTGCTCTGTTGGGTGCTGCACGGGAGTCAAACGGGCACACTAGGCCGTCGCGTCGACTACGTGTCTCACATCACGGAAGTACCAGCTGAAGACAACTTAGAAGAACTGATGAAACAGTACTTTGCAATGGACGCGCTCTGCATCAATCCCAAGAAACCGAAGTCAGATCCAGAAGAGCAAGCCCTTCGTATCCTGAAAGAAAATACAGTCCACACAGAAGAACGAAGATACGAAACTGCTTTACTATGGCGAAAAGAAGACGTTAGACTACCTGATAACTATGAGAACTCACTGAAACGACTCCTCAACATAGAAAAGAAGCTAGATCGCGATGCAACCTTAAAGAAGAAATATACAGAACAGATGGAAGCATTGTTCACAAAGGGCTACGCTGAGCCCACACCCAAAGAGAAAACGCAAAATAGAACATGGCACCTCCCACACTTCGGCGTGATAAATCCAATGAAGCCAGATAAACTGAGAGTGGTACATGACGCAGCAGCCAAGACAAAAGGTGTCGCCCTGAACGATCTGCTACTCAAGGGACCCAATCTTCTCCAGTCACTTCCGGGAGTCATTATGAGATTCAAACAACACATGGTTGCAGTAACAGCGGATATCAAAGAAATGTTCATGCAAGTGAAACTCCGAACAGAAAATCGAGATGCTCTCAGATATCTATGGCGCAAAGATCGTCGAAACGATCAACCACCAGAAGAATACATAATGGTGTCACTTATCTTCGGAGCATCGAGTTCACCATCTACAGCAATCTACGTCAAAAACTTTAACGCCAAGAAGCATGAACAGACTCACCCAGAAGCGGCAGCTGCAATAATACAGAAGCACTACGTCGACGACTATTTGGACAGCTTCAGAAACACTGAAGATGCCGTACGCATCGCCACAGGTGTACGAGGTATACACAAAAAAGCCTGTTTCGAGTTAAAGCAATGGACGTCAAACTCACCGGAACTACTAAAAGCTCTCGGCGTAGAAGACACGAAACAGGGCGCAGAACTTTACAAGTCGAAAGAACAATTGGAACGAGTTCTGGGACTGATATGTAAACCAAACACAGATGAGCTCACGTTCAACCTCAACCTCGCACGAATCCCACCAGCCCTCATCGAAGGGCAGATACCAACGAAGAGAGAAGCCTTGAGAATAGTCATGTCTCTATTCGATCTACTTGGCTTCGCATCACCGGTCACCATCAGAGCAAAACAGATACTTCAAGAGGTGTGGCGCCAGGGAACGTCGTGGGATGAAGAAATAGATGGGATCCTCGCTGAGCAATGGAAGAGTTGGATGACTCACTTAAGAAACCTCGGCAACGTAGCGCTACCAAGAATGTACTTGCAATACAGCGATGCTACTTCACTCCAACTTCATGTATTCACTGACGCCAGCGAGTCTGCCTACTCCTTTTCGACGCGCACACCTAGCAATCACCGGGTTCCAAGACGCTGAGTGTCTATAGCCATCTTCCCGATTGAAAATCGGAAATATCTTGATTTCAATCGCTTCACAAACTATTCTCTTCTAATAACGGCGTTCACTAGAGAGAACCTTAGGATCATGAAGTACAATCCAATGATTCGGTCCCGCATATCATGGGCAACATTACCTCCAGATTGATGGAGTGGCCATGGGTAGCCCGGTGGCACCGGTTTTGGCTAATATCTGGATGGAGCATTTTGAAACTAAATTAGATCTTACAGCTCATGGTATAAAGTTATGGAAGAGATACGTGGATGATGTCTTTTGCATAATGAAGGGGAGTAAACGAGAAGTTGAACAATTTACTGTATACCTAAACTCCATTCACCCGAATATGCGGTTCACTTATGAAATGGAGGATAATAGGACATTAGCTTTTCTCGATGTCAAAGTTATGGTGAAATCAGATGGCCGTCTATCGCACTCTGTTTACAGAAAGCCAACACACACTGACCGCTATTTGAACGCTGCGTCACACCACCATCCTCGACATTTGCAATCTGTTCTTTCATCGTTAACAAACAGAGCTTACGATCTACTGTGACACAGTCAGAGTCTACTGACACAACAGAGTCTACTGTGACCCTGAACATCTGGAGAGTGAGCTGGCCCATGTTCAGGCGGTTCTAAAATCCAACAGATATGTAAATAGACGGCAGCCAAGACGCACAAACAGAGAAAAACCAACGGAGGTCTGTAGAAAGCCAACGTTTTTGCCATACGTGAAAGGGGTGACGGATAAAATTGGAAATATGTTGAAAAGGTTTTCAATCAAGTCGGTCTTCACTCCTCTCTCAAAGATGGCCAAGCATTTACGTACTCCAAAGGATGTTATACCTCTGCAGATGCCTGGTGTTTATAAGATAGACTGTAGCTGTGGCCGCTCTTACATCGGGCAAATCAAACGTACCATTGCCGAGCGTGTCAAAGAGCATATTGCAGCTGTCAAAAATCGCCAGGTAAACAAGTCGGCGATAGCAGAGCATCTGGTAGACTCGGGACCGAATCATTGGATTGAACTTCATGATCCTAAGGTTCTCTCTAGTGAACGCCGTTATTACAAGAGAATAGTTCATGAAGCGATTGAAATCATGAAATTTCTGAATTTCAATCGGGAATATGGCTATAGACTCTCAGCGTCTTGGAACCCGGTGATTGCTAGGTGTGCGCGTCGTAATCGGTCGACTCAGTGCGTAGATACGGTTAGTGTAGTGTGTCGTAATATGAACGAGGACATTTCTAATTCTGAAGACCAAGTGAGGGTAGATGCTACAGCTACCAACACTTCCCGACGGTAGCTCCAAGACCATGACTGTTGCAGCACTGCCGAAACGTCGGTATAACAAATAAAAAAGGTACATACGCGATAAATACCCGTTTTAATAAATAATTATGGACCTGTACAAGTACCGACACTAGGGAATTTCGACGGAAATTACACCATAATGAAGACTAGCTGGCGCGCCGCACAGAAACTGGCCGACACGTTTTGGGCCAGATGGATAAAAGAATACTTGCCTGAACTCCAGAACCGACGAGAACCGCACGGAAAAGGACCTAGCGTCAAAATCGGCGATCGACACATAATACAGCTGATCGACGGCAACCTACCGAGAAACGTCTGGATTCGAGGCAAAGTCATAGCCACGTACCCCGGTCCAGATGACGTCGTGCGTACAGTCAACGTATCTACGAAAGGAGGAGTTCTGCGGAAACCAGTGAGGAAAATGGTGATCCTGCCGATCGAGAACGTCGTCCCAGCACCCGGAATAGATGCAACGTGGTTGCACGGTGGGAGTAATGTGCAGGACGACATTAATTATAAGTGTTAGTTTTGGTAATTCGAATGGTGCATAGTTCTAAGAATGTTTTTGAAATGTATAACAATGGTAAAATTATTCGTAAGCCGGGCGGCTTGCTCAAACAATTTGACTATAATACATAAGATGAAAAGAGCCGATTTTTCACGAACGAATGTATTATAGTTTTAAGCTGATGTTTTGACAATTGGTTTACAATCCAGTCATAATGGGCCGGTCTGTTTATGATTATGACTAGGGGTCTTTGAATATTCTAGCAGCCCGAGTAATAAAAGTTATAAGGGCTATTAAGACCGCTTTCTAGAAAATTTACCGTGAGAAATATTTTAGTATGCTATTCGGGCATGGGGGAATTCCAGCTAGTTTGTATAAATATAGAGCCAATTTTTGTATGAGTGAGTTCGGTGGTACCATTGTTAAGGAAACGTTCTCCTCAATAAACGAAGAAATATCGACCCGGTGTTTCAATCTTAAGAAGAATCCAAGAAGCCTCAAGCGCCCTCCAATCCAGCAACTAGGTGTGCCGTTGCGCACACATCACTGATCAACAGTTCAGCTCACGAAGCTTCTATTTGCATTGAATCAGGTAAAGCATAGTTATGCTTGTTTGGTGAATCATAGCATCGTGAAGTTATTGTTTCTACCTGTTGTTCCACACATCAGTTTGTCACTCAGTTCAGTGTGCCTTTTGGTGAAGTCCCCTTTTAGCGTTTTCAATTGAGATCTGTTTCAGTCAATTCTGACAAATGTATGTCTTGATAAATTCAATATTATTCCCATTATTTACAAACGTTATAATTTTTCTTATAGATGCAGTCATGGACACCATAAATTTAACAGAGAGCACCATACCTGACCAGCTGGAACATGGAACTGAGACCCAAAATATACAATGTGATTCGAGTTATTTTATGAGCTTCAATAGGCAGGATAAAACTGGTAATTAAAAGAGAAAGAATTTTGCACTAAATTTTGTCCACGAACATTCGTGGACAAAATTTAGTGCAAAATTCTTGGTTTTAGTGTGAATATAAAGATTCTGGGTACAAAGTGTAGCGTAAAGAAAATTGTAAATCTCTTTGTTTTCAGACTGTTCAATTCCAAGAAACAGAAAAAAGTGGTTGATCTGAGATTTAAAATCTTTGACTCTGAAATGCAAGCTGCTAAACAAGAAGTTTAGAAGAATAAAACATCAAAGTCAAAGGAATGTTGAGTTCAAGACCAAAAGGATAAATAAATACGCCTACATACTAAAACAAACTTATGTGCCAAATTTCATACTCGTACTCTTCGTAATTTTGCAGATATCGTGATGAGTGAGTGTCAGTGGACTTGTTTTCTATATCTAAGTAATAGAAGATTATGTAGGTATCTACTCTATTATTAAAAATGTACCAATGCTATTTTTATGATATGATTGAATAAAATAGTTTGACTGACTTTGCTTGTTTTGTTCTTTCTTTGATGTCAAGTAATATTGGTAGTGCAACTTAATATGGATGTAGGTATGTATGTATAATAAAACCTCGTTCGCTGGTAGAATGCGCATGCTGGCAGTTGCCATAAAAGAGTGACCGAAAAGGAAAAAAAAAAGAATAAGTGAAGATGAGATTAAAAAAAACACTTGTCAAAATCTATTGTGGCATCGGTCCATTCGCTCCTTTACGCTCCAACTCCAATGTACGTCACATTACCGTCTGTACGTACGTAGTACATCTAAGTGGCATGTGGTGTTGCTAGTTCTAAAAAAGGTAAGAGACAGTGGTAGTAGGTAGTAGTGGTAGGTAGTGATTTGTTCCATTTTACGAAAAATATATTTAAAATATGTGCTTAGCCAACTAAAACGTTATAAAATATCGAGGGGTGCTTAAATGCACCCTAAGATGCGACATGATAAGGTCTTAATTTCTAAAATTATATGATCATGATTTTTAAAAACCCGCTAGATTTCACGCTTGGCGGTGGGGCCCAAAAAAGCTCGTTAATTGACGCTGAACGCGCTAAGTTGGCACTTTTTTACAACAGTCAAGTCAAGGCCGGCAGGCAAGGCAGCAAGCAATCCTAAAAGTAAACAGTTTATCTATGGTTTATTTGTCACGTCTTGCCAACGTAGAAAAAAGAAACATAGAAGCTCATCATAAGTCATATTTGCCAATGGCAAATGCACAAAACCGCGCGACACCAAAATAAATATTCTCCGCCTGCGATAGGGAGACCGATAGGAATCCGTTTAAAAATAAAGTTGTATTTATTATTAAAATTGTATTTTATTTAGGGTATATATATATATATATATATATATATATATATATATATATATATATATATATATATAGGGGTATTTAAATGGGTATTTTATTCCAGAATCACAACGACAGTCAGTCAACGTCAGTGTCACATAGCTGTGATGCGTTATGAGTAGCAATCAATGAGGTTATGGTTGTTATTGCCCGTTTTTTTTTGAAAACAGTTTTAGAATTGAGTAAGCGTGTTAGCGAGATTCCTTTGAGTTTTAAATTGTTTTCTGGCTGAGTAACTTGCTCATTCCCAAGTTGATTTATTTCATTTTAGTGGTGGTGGGTTGGTGCATTGGTGGTAAGGTGTAACTTTGTATTTTACTAACTAGTTTTTAACTCTTAAACTTTAGTGGGTTTCGGCGGGAAGATGGAGGTTGTTCCTCCGGATCCCCCTCCGGATCCGCCAGATAAGATTATTATCTCACCCACTATTCCTGAGGAGAAACGCTCAGGCTCAGGCTCTAAACGTAGAATGGAGTCAGATGGTGAAAGTTCACCTGTTTCTCAAAACAAAAAATCTATAACATCCCCGGACATGGCCGCTGCCTCCATCCAAACAATTTGGCTGCATGCTATTATGGTAATTGGAGTGAAAGAATACTCTACCGCAGACAAAGGTCCATTCGTTATTCATGTTGCTAGAGTAGAACCCGACCCGTCAGCTGGAACATCAATCCGCCCAATTAAATTTGGACAGTTCTTGAGCAATCATCATGTGTCTAACATTTGTTCAGATGGAATTAAACAAGTTGGCAGAAATCGAATTTCTGTAGAATTCCGCACGGCAACTGATGCTAATAAATTCCTGGATAATACAACTCTCCTTACCCAGTACAAGTATGTTGCATCAATACCGACATTCAACATCACTCGAATGGGTCTTGTCCGAAATGTCCCGGTTGATATGTCAATGGAGGAATTCGCAACCAGCTTGGAAGTTCCAAATGGTTGTGGATTTGTTGTCAAAGCCCGTAGGTTAAACAGAAAATCAAATGATGATGGCAAAGTGACCTGGATCCCAACTCAATCAGTAGTTCTCACATTTAGAAGTCAAGTTCTGCCTCAAAGAGTATTTTCATACCACACCTCACTACCGGTTGAAACATACCAGCTCCCAACAATTCAATGCCTTAACTGTTGTCGTTTTGGTCATGTAAAAGCTCAGTGCCGCTCCAAGCCCCGTTGCTTTAAATGCTCTAAAGAACACACGGGTGAAAGCTGTGACTTGGAAGAGTCTAAAGCGTCTTGCCTCAATTGCTCAGGCCGACATTATACAACTAGCAGGGTCTGTCCTGAACAGGATAGACAAAAATCTATTAAAATGCTTATGTCCCAGAATGGAATCTCGTATGAGGAAGCTGCGACTAATTTCCCTAAGGTTGGAAGAGCATATACTGAGGTTGCTCAGGCTATGTTCTCTTCCACTAATCTTGATCCACAAGATCCTTCCACCTCAACCAACTCTCCTACATACCGTTCCTATGTTAAAAATGTTTATGCCAAACCTCGTCCTAAAGTGCCCTTGGGTAAATCCTATGACAAAGCATCCCACCAAGGAATAATCTCAACTCCATCCTCATCCCTCCCTAATGGCCATGCCATTATGTCCCAAACCCCGGCCCCAGTGTCGGACAACCGTCAAAGCTTCCTCATTGAAACTCTATTGAACATTTTAATCGAGTTGTGTTCATCAACCAACTCATCCTTACCGTCCAACGTTGCCCAAAAACTGTCCCAGATCTTTGCATTAACTGGTAACAATGGTTCCAGTCTCCATTCTCCAGTGGAACGTGAAAAGTCTTCGAGCCCGCAAATCTGAACTCATTCATTTAATTTCTAAATTCTGCCCGTCAGTCATTGCCATCTCGGAATCATGGCTGAAGCCTGGATCCAATTATCGGATCCCGGGCTACTCCTGTATCCGAGATGACAGGTCAGACGGGCATGCAGGTAGTGCCCTGTTAGTCAGGCGTACCCTGCCCTTCTCTCAAATCCCCCTCCCTTCTCACTCCTTAGACATCAACCTAGTAGCTGTTAGAGTATTTGATATATCTTTTATTTCTATTTATATCCCTCACCCCTATTCTGCTCTTATACCAGATATTCTACTTGTTATTTCTTCCGTCCCCTCTCCTATTGTTCTTTTAGGTGATTTTAACGCCCATCACACCTCGTGGGGCTCTGGCCACTGTGATGTATTTGGTCGTCTCCTATTAGAGATGTTTGACGAGGCCAATCTCTGTGTCATAAATGACGGTTCTATCACCCGTAGATCTTTGCCTTCACAAGACCCATTGAGTGTTATTGATTTGACTGTATGCTCACCTTCCCTTTCCTCTCTTCTTTCCTGGCAAACTCTGCCTCTTACTTATGGCAGCGATCACTTCCCTATCCTCATTACCATCCCAAACAGTGCCTCCCCTGAATATAACTTTAATCCCAGTTTAAAATATCGACTTACTGACGCCGATTGGCCTTCTTTCTCCTCTCACTTAGAAAACTTATCGGTCAATCTTTTACCTATACAGACAGACAATACTGACAGTTATCTTTCGGCCTATTCCAAATTTGTAGATACTCTTCTTTCATGTGCAAATAAAAATATTCCTGTTAAAAAACAAGCCAGTTCTCGTTTTAAGATTTCCCCCCCATGGTGGAATTCTGATTGCTCTAAAGCAGTCAAAATGAGAAAAAGTGCAGAGTTGGCCTATAATGCTTCCATGATTAACGAAAAATTCGTACAATACCAACATATGGCTTCAAAAGCTAGGAGAGTTCTTTCACTCTCAAAAAAAAAGGGGTGGATGAATTTTTGTGAAAATTTATCCCCTAGAGCACCTCCATCGTTAGTCTGGAAGCAAATAAAGCGATTTAGAGGTTCATGTAACATCCCAAACCTGTCTTCCAATGATCCTTCTTCTTGGGTTGGTGCCTTTGCCAATAGATTGTCCCCTGACTTCGTCCCTTACCTTGACTGCCTTCCTATTCCCCCTTCATTTCTTCCTTCTGTTTCCAATATAGACGATAAATTTTCTTTTCATGAACTTTTACTAGCTTTAGATGGTTTAACGGATACATCTCCGGGTGTAGATGGCATCCCGTACTCATTTTTAATTAAATCTCCTGATAGCGTCAAAGTATACTTTTTAAATTTAATTAATGTTTTTTTTGAATATGGAGTCGTTCCGGATGAGTGGAAGACTCAGATAATTATCCCTATTCTTAAACCGGGAAAAAAGCCATCTGATTCAACAAGCTATAGGCCTATTGCATTGTCATCAGTTCTAGCCAAGATTATGGAACACTTGTTAAAATTTCGATTGGAATGGTACGCTGAGAGCAAGGGTATTTTGGCGAAATCACAGTATGGCTTTAGGAAAGGCATGAGTACTCATGACAGCTTAAGTATAATCACAACTGATATCCGTATTGCGTTAGCTAAGAAAGAGTTTTTGATTGCTGTTTTTCTTGATATTGCAGCTGCTTATGACAACGTCCTGCTTCCATTGCTCAGGAATAAACTTCGTCAGCTGAGCATTCCTGAGAGGCTTGTTCGTTTTGTTTATAACCTTTTGGTAGAGAGGAAAATATTGATCAAAAACCAAGGCAATTTTCTACCAGCTACGTGTGTTTGGAAGGGATTACCTCAGGGCTCAGTTCTCAGTCCTTTATTATATAGTCTTTATACACATTATTTAGAACAACCTATTTCCCCCTTATGTCAAGTTTTACAATACGCAGACGATCTGGCATTGTACGTTCAATCGAATTCCATAGTCGATGCACGTGATAACTTAAATACTGCATTGACTCTCTTAAATGAATGGTTAGTTGATCACGGTTTATCTCTTTCGGCTTCTAAAAGTAGTTGCGTGGTATTTACAAAGAAAAGATCCCTTCCTCCTGTTGACCTGTATATCGGCAGAGAGCTGATTCAACAGATTAACAGTGCTAAATTTTTGGGTGTTAAGCTGGATTCTAGATTAACAGGAGTTCCCCACTTCAACTATATCTCACAAAAATGTGAAAAAAATGTCAATATTCTGCGTTCATTATCTGGCGTTTGGTGGGGTTCTCATCCATATTGTCAAAAAATATTATATAATGCAATAGTACGCAGTCATATGGATTATGCTACTTTTCTTTTGGATCCATGTACTAAAATGGCTCTAGGAATGTTGGACAGGATCCAGTCTAAATGCCTTCGAATAATTCTTGGTGCTATGAAGTCCTCCCCTATAAATGCGATGCAGGTGGAGTGCGTCGATCCTCCCCTCTCCCTTCGAAGACAATACCTTGCAGATCGTTTTTTCTTTAAAATTATCCAAAATTCTAGTCACCCCCTGTTGGCAAAATTAAACGATTTGTTTAAAATTTTAGAACCACACATTGACCTTTATCAAAATAAAATCCCTTGTGTAATTCGTAGCTTCAGAAAATATAAAAGCCTCCCACACCCTGTCATTCAGAGTCAAATTGACCCACTGTATTCCACCCCATATGAGGCATTAGTATTCAGACCCAACATAATCTTAGATTTTGGTATTGTTAAAGGCTCTCATTATGCTTGCCAAATATTTAATGAACAGATGGCTAGGAATTTTAGTGGTTGGCATCCTATTTATACAGATGCCTCTAAACTTAATGACTCTAGCCCTGTAGGTGCAGCTGTCTGGATTCCGTCTGGGAAAATTATTCTTAGTTTTAAATGTCCATCAGTTACTTCTGTTTTTACTGGTGAGTCAATAGCTCTTTTAGAAGCTATTATGTACATTAAAGCGCACAATCTCCAAAACTCAATACTTTTTTCTGACTCTAAAAGTTCCCTTCAATCCATTCTCTCCAACCCTTTTCGTTCCAAATCCAGATTTCCTGTCATTCTTAAAATTCGTGAAGCTCTGTTTGACTGTCATAAACTTGGAATTAACATAGTTCTGGCTTGGATCCCTGGTCATTCCGGTATCCCTGGCAATGAGTCAGTGGACTCATGTGCAAAGCAGGCCATTCAGACAGGGGCTCATGACCACCTTCAAATATACTCGAACGACCTTTGTTCAGTCCCTAGTTTCCACCTAACTACTTCCTGGTCCCGTATGTGGCTTGATTCCAGGTCTTTGAAAGGAAAACATTTCAGTGAAATTCAACCCGAAATTCCAACAAAACCATGGTTTTTTAAATATCGCAAAGCCAGCAAAACGACTACGTCAACCATTAGTCGTCTCCGCTTAGGACATGTCTGTACGCCGGTTTTCTTAGCCAAAATAAGAGTTAGGGACCATTCACTATGTGAATGTGGTTTGGATGAAGGTAATGTAGAGCACCTACTTTTCTCATGCTCTAGGCTACGGCCATCTCTGTATGATGTCTTTCCTCCTGAAATCCCTCGTCCTTTCTCTTCCAAAACTATATTATCCCTCGTGTTCTCCCCTTTCATAGCCCTTCTATGTAAATATATTAATGTAAATAAAATAAAACTGTAAATATTTTGACCCACTAATTCTATGTTTAGATGTTCTGTATTTGTACATATACATATTTATTTGTGTTTTGCATGTCCTTAATTGTGTTGTCTCTGCTTTTTAGGTATAAATAAATCACCTTGTAGTCTAAATTCTGGTTGAGTCTCCCTCTGTAAACACTGGCCAACCATTGCAATACTCGGAACTCCATCGTTTTACCGTTTTTAATCTGGCAACTTGACATTGGCATAATTGTGGCAACAACTAGCCACAGAGGCCATTCAACCAATAGCTGAAGCTGAATGAGGTTATTTTCTGAAATTGTAAATAATTCTTCTACGAAATAATAATTGTTAAAAATACATCAAATATGTCTACCCGATGGTTAGTTTAAATCTCACTATACCTATACACTATCTTCACTTCACAGATCTTGATTACCAAACGATAACACATTTATTCCAGGTATCCCATTTACCAAAGAGGAAATCCTCAGCTGAGAGTCTTCCTGCCCAACTTTTGGATGAAACTGGTCCGACCCACCCGCAGTCAAATGCCCAACATTGTAAACTTCCAATGTTCTATGGAAATGACCAAGCATGATATCAAAAGTTATTTGGAGAAAATATACAATGTTCCTGTAGTTGATGTCAGAACCAGGATTGGATTGGGAAAATTTAAAAAAGATATCGGAAAAGGCTACATTGTTAAAGAGGATGACATCAAATACGCATTTGTAACTTTGGTAAGGCAATGCAATATTATTTTACTGAAATAATAACTCCCTAAATATTTCTTGTAGGTACTTACCATGTCTTCAACTTTTTAATGCATAAGTGCAGTGCTTGCGTTGTGTCTGTTTCATCTTTTGTCAATCTTCCTATATTTTACTGATTAGGTAAATGTTCAAGTTGAAGGTGAAACACCATTACCTGACGATGTCATCTTCCTAGCGTTATTTATTTATTATTTATGTACTTATTTTATCGGTTAGTATAGTTTGCTATATGTATATACTATAGATATTAGTCTATTTTATAAGTATTAGGATTAAAACTACATCATTTTTATTATACCTTAGAATATATGTGTAAAAGTATCCTCACAATAAGTAAGTAGTAAGTAATAAGTACACCGCACTCCGTATCTTTGTAAATTTCGCTATATCCAAAGGTTGCCTGGAAGAGATCGCTTTCAGCGATAAGGCCGCCAATTGTATTGCCTTATTTATTTTAGCCTAGTACTTATTTTTGTTTGTGTGGTAATTCAATAAAGAGTTATCTATCCATCTATCTAATGTGTAATTCTAACTTTAAATATTATATTGTTCTAGCCTAAAGACCAAAAATTTGAATATCCAGACTTATTTTCTGCCAAAAAGGATGATGAAGAGGAACAACAGAAATCTTTGGATGATGCTAAGAACACATTTAAAAAATACATTGAATCAAACAAAAATAGACCAGATGTTCCTAGCTGGTTCTCCATTTAGGGTGATTAAAGTAAATAATGGTAATATATGTAGCAATTAATAGTTAATTTTAAAGTACTACCAAAATAGATTTATGAACAAAAATATGTCTTTATTCTAACTAAACCCATAAATGGACAAGAATCAGCTAATATGTTTGTCCTTCTCTCAGTCTAGATAACATTGTGTTGGTTTTAGTATAATTATGTTACATGAGTAAACTTCTACCATACATAAAACCTTCAGAATCAGAAGTCCTGACTTCTGATACTACAATTCATTGGCACATTTGAAATTTTAATTGTAATATTTACCTACCTACACTACAAATTGAACTATCCTTGTTGTGTTGTAGAAATAATAAAACTATTTGGTTGATCAGCTATTTATTACTAAGTTTAAGTTTTCACTAAAAAGTATTAGGTATGGTTCACTATTTTAAAACAACTGTAGTTTTCATCATGAAAACTTAATGTTTCATTAGAATCCAAACTTATTAGTTACTTGGAAGTTGGAATGTTCAACATTAATCAAGTCTTAAATCTACACAAAACAAAAGAATAATAAACAAAATATGGCAACTATTGCCCAACTTCTCTTTTAACATTTGAAATCAACATTTCAAAATAGTAAGAACAATTATTAAAAACTACCAAGCTTTTACATATAGTTTGACCGAAACCGCTGTACCGCTCCTGAGGTATGCGCGCGACGAAACGGGGGGAAGTATCGGCCGCTCCGATCCATCGTCAAACGCACATGACATAAATATCCAAAGATGGGTAGAGTCCAAAAAAATGAAAACGATTACTGGGATTGCAATAGTAGATTTGATATTAATATTGATCCATTAATAATACATTTGCAGAACAACTCTGATTCAAGTTCCGATAGCGAAACGGAAGATGAAGTTGAAGCAGAATCTATGTCAGAATATCTGTAGACAATTTAGTTACTTATAAAAATATAAACATATCGTTTACGATATCGTAAGATTATCCGACAATATCGATCTCATGTGCTTGCTATTTTTTCCTCGGCCCCCACCTCGCCGAACTTTCCTAAGGAGCGGTACAGCGGTTTCGGTCCAACTATAGTAACTACTTTTCAATATTATTCTAATTAATACTTAAAAGTAGATCATTATTCAGTCTTGACTCAACTAACCACAAAGGATGTCAACAGTGTTCATTTTGTACAGCATTCAATTTAACCATTATTCTAAAATGGCAACATTAATTTTTAAAGAATTTAGAGAATGCAGCTCAGAATGAACATAATACAATATTCTTGTAAGCATCATACAACTAATTAAACAAATATAATTAACAACTTCACCTCGTAAATCTATATTTAAAGACTGGAACTGTATTCATCCATAAACGCAGATGAATGGCAACGGGGGCACTCTGCAATGTCCAGGAGGAATGTTACCTGCAAGTTATTAATTTTAATCATTATACGACTCTTATTCCGGTTCAAGTTGCACAGAATAACATATTGAAGTAGCGTAGCGCTGGTGGCGACGGAAAGGCAATAATAATCACGGACGACCGCACCACATCTCTGCCACTTCTGTATTAAAATAATATACACCTCAAAACTATAGGAAAAGATCGGGCCAGCTGTGAAACGATTAGGTACATACTTTAGTGACAGAGTGAAAGCTTCTACAGACATCTAAAATCCTCACATTTACTTTGAGGGTAGGTGGAATACACTTACTCGTGGATGTATCTCACATGGTAGACGAATACGCCCATTGCAGTAATAACCACATGCGCGGCAAAAAACTATAGTTTTTTCTCTTCGACAGGAGCACTTCTTGGTGTAAGCCACGGTAATGTCAGGGACCCCGCGTCCAACACGAGTCGAGAACTTTTGAACTTTCCCAAATGCTGCTGCAACTAAAGGAGTAGTTTTATTCTCCATCGCGATACTTTACGCAATTATTCGTTTCTTGATTGGTGTGATCTTTATTTAGTTTTAAATCCAGAGACTACGTGGTTTTTACAAAATTTACAAATGGATGACCCACAAATGATGAAACAAACAAGTACTTAACAACTTTTTGTTTGATTGATTGCTTGACGTTCATGATGACCGAGTCAGTCAGCCCGCTTTACACTATATTCTTTCGTTGAGAAACACTACTAGACTTAAAGCGGCTTTACACTTGCCTAAATTCAGTTGACTAAATCAAAGACTCCGAATTCCGGCAAGTGTAAAGATACATAGCCAGTTAGACACACTAATTAGACAGTCAGAATCGACACTTCCAGTCTACAACAAACTTTACCTACCTCTTTATAAATTTAACTATAAAGTCCTTTTCACGAAAGAAATCCCCCAGACGCAGCGCTGTAGTCACGCGACGGAATGTTGGCAGCGATTAGTTTTTGACTTCCCAAAATTGCAATACGGCTAGTCTACCCGTGATCACGTCGGCCATTGTAACTCTGTCGAAACTGTCGGGAATATATCAAGGTGCACGCGATAGAGACCCGTTATTGTTAATGACTATGAGCAATAAACCTTTTTAGTAAGCTCATTTTGTTTGGCAGGCTATATTAGTATAGCAAAGTATATGATGGTTAGTAATTCTATTTGTAAATATATTTTATGTGGGTATGATTATATTACTATATTTACTTAGTAGTGTATTTATGGATATCTATTATTCTGTACTTAGATTATATCTTTGTTGCTGTATATTTTAGTAAGTATTTATATATACCTATATTAAACATTTTCTATGTAGTCAATTGTCGTACTCATAAGTTCAGACCATTTCAAAGTTGTCTGGAAGAGATCACATACCTATCAATCAATCTTACAAAAGTGTACGATATTGTAAGATACACTACCTACCTACATAGATAAAATTAAATAAAAAATTACAAATGCCATTAAATTTTTTATTGTATAAATTAAGATCATCAAGCAGAGGTATGCCCGACATACTAGCATCACTATCCAAATCATTCACATGCACGTCAGAATCGCGATCCGACTCTATTTCGCTGTCACTCGCTATAGATATAATAAACCGGTCCATTTCTACATCTATCAGCCCATCGTTTTTTAAATAATTATCTTCTAAATGATCTACGTGTTTTCATTGATTGTGAAAATCCAGATCCTCTTTCAACACCTTGCGTACTTTGTTTAAAGTTAGCAGTTCCTTCTTCACAATATAAAAAAGTTGGATTTTTTGACGAATGGCACAGAGATCAAAATCATCCAACCTAATCTTCTTTGGTTGTGGACGTTTTTTCCCTGGTGTGACAATTTTTGTTGAAGTTATTGCAGCCGTATTTCCTTCTTGTGTTATTCTTGAGACGGTTTTTTCAGAAATACCTGTAATGTCAAAAAATATTACATTAGCATACTACATTTTAGGTTGTAAAAAAATATTTAAATTAACTTCAAGTCGCAGTGATGTAACACGGATGTACCTACGAATCGATGCGTGCACAAAGCGATTTTGCACCTATTTTAGTAAAAATGGGCATCACAATTAATTTTAATTTTCCAAACAACATGGTCAAAATCAATTAAATGGCATCCCTAAAATGTACCTGTCATGGCGGCAACTCTCTTGCGAACATTGTTTATTGGTATCAAAACACCTTGATTCTGCTGTTCTGCTTCACAAAACTCTTCCACCTTCAGTATCATTTCTCGGGCAGCACTTTTAACAACTTTAGGCATTGTAAACCACCCTTTCAACACAACAAAATTGGTAAAAATCTTACTATCGATAGCGACAGAGACCGAAAACTCCGAACACAACACAATAACAGCTCTGATAACATGACTAATCTGTCATAATTAGTTCCACCAATTGCCGCGGGACTTCTTTCGTGAAAAGGACTTTACTTGAAAAAACATAGCTTGATCTCTGCGACATTTGTTAAACTGACATTCCTAGGGTTGTTATGATACAGAAAAAAATATCGATAGAAGCTTTGCAGTAAGACCAATTGTTGGACTTTTGAGGGCTCCAACAACCCGTAACGACTGCCATTAAATATTCGTATGGCAGCCGGGACCGACGACTTAACGTGCTTTCCGAGGCACGACCAGACCAGTGCAAAAACCCATAATCATGCTTACAAATATTTGCACTGAGCGAGGATCGAACCCGCGACCTCCTGCGCAGCAGTCGTGTTCACTACCGCTTCGCCACGAAGGCTGTCTGCCATAATTATATGTATATTGGATTATATTATGATTTGAGTAATAAAATGAAACGAATATTTTAATACATACATTTAGGTATTTATTCCAAAGGAGTACACCCCAAATCAATATCTGAATCACTTTCAGAATCGCTAGAGCAATCTTGTAAATTTATAATACTCTTGTTCGCAAATATTATCAAATCGAACGTCCCGCTCCCAATCTTCTTCCATTAATTTTCTGCATTTGGTAACTACCTTTTTCCAATCTTCTACAGATACATTTTCAACCGCAGTGTTTAGTAACTGCAACATTTTATTTGCCGTGAAAGGCGGTGTTGTGTTATGTCTAGCAGCGTAACCTTGAAAGAAAAACATATTTTAATATCATAAATTATACAGGAGTTAATACATAAAGAATCTGTCTAACTGAAATTCGAGCAAACAAACCTTTTACTTGGGCCCAGATAAGCTCGATCGGATTATACTGGCAGTGATATGGAGGCAGTCTTATGACGTTATGACCCTTTTCTTGGGCTATGTCATCTAAGACATACGTTGGTGTGCTGGGTTTGTGCAGACCAGTCTCAATAATTCGTTTTTAAGCATTGTTTCATTGGCCTCTATTCCTTTTTCTTGAAGCCATGCAATTATTTCTAACTTCCTGTTTGCCGAAGTTGGTGGTTTGTGCTTTTGGACCGAGTGATATGGGGCGTTATCCATAATTATATAATGTGGCTCCTTCAAATTATCTAATAATTTTAAAAACCACTCCTAAAATTTTTCAGAATTAATTTCTTCATGGTATTCATTGGTCTTCGTAGATTTGAATGCCAATAGGCAATTAGGCACAAAACCAGATGACGTCCCAGCATGAGTTATTATTATTAATCTTTGACCTTTGCCTTCGGGTACTTTGGTGGTCGATTGTGCCGTATCATCGGTCCAAGCTTTGGATACGGTATGATTAGCGTTTAGCCATGTCTCGTCTAGAAAGACAACTTTAGAAAGATAAATTAATTTTGAATTAAGTTTTATACAAAATATCGATAGTTTATAGTCTGTGGTCACGATGATTCATCGCTCATCACTATAATTAGCTCAGCATGCCCATAAAGTATGACATTGACTGGTACGTTTGTCCGTACTGTTAAATTCAGAACTTCATAGGCGCGATTTTACTAACAGCTGTCCCAGAGATCAAGCTATGTTTTTTCTAGTATAGCTAACCCGGCGAACTTCGTATCGCCTTGACATGCATATGACGCGGGCTGTCAATTTACGTCACCGCTAAAATTGTCAACCGACCGACAAACCCAACAAATCAAAGATCATCAAAATCGATCCAGTCGTTCTTGAGTTATACATATTACTAACCCGACTTTATTTTATTGATCGAGCAAAGCGAGATCTGTAATGGCGGGTTCCTATACCCGTCGGTAACCAGCTACGACTCGTTTCTCAAGGAGATACGTAAGTAGTCGGTTACCGACGGATATAGAAATCCGCCATAAATCAACTTGGGCAAATCGGTGTTGTAAATATGTATGTTTGTTTGTCCGAGGATAACTTTCGAAGCGTTTATCCGATCATCATGAAATTTGGTATATAGGTAGGTAGTGTTGGCACAATTTTGGTGTGACTAGCTAAAAATGTGGGTTGGGAGGGGGGGTTGCTGAGAGGCTTCAAGGGCTTCAAGACAAGACAAGTTTTTAAGCAGTCACATCACAAGTTGCAAGACCATCGCGCATCGCCGCTATATTATATTTATAATACTAGGTCATCTTTATAATATTAGTATAGCAAATGCTCTACGCGATGTGACCTAAGCGAGCAAGGCGAGCCGTATTTTTGTTGTTTTAAAGGCGCCGCCATGAGTATTGATGCTTGAACTTCGCGTCTTTATACTGAGTTAGCAAGCAAACTTTAGACCAAGTGAACTCTCAATTTAGTGCACTGAATTCAGCAAAGTGTTAAGCGTGGTGGTTTTAATTTAGTATCTATTATATTATTTATTTTATTATAAAGAGTAGGTATACTAAAGAGTAACAGTGTAGGAAGGGACTAAGTCCACAAATTGCTCGTGAACCTAAGATTATTAAAATGGCGCGAAACGATAAATGAATCCGCGCTAATAGGGCGCCAATCCAAAGAAGATCATGCAAACAAATCAATCAAATGTCAACGAGGGGCACACACACGAACCTCTGAGACACGGGCACACCTTATTACGTAATGTCCCCTTAGTAGTCAGCTACGGGGAATAGAAACCAATGAAGAGACACGATTCAGATTCTGAGCATTCATCTCCCAATAGTCTTCGTTGATAAAACGAACGCATATTGCAGAACAACGAGTAAAGTAACGTGCAGAATCATTCGAAACACTACCACTTAACTGTAGGTATATGTCTAGAAACCATTCCCAAGAGCTTTTTAGGTCTCGTCCGTAATGTGGGTAAAAGTTAACCTTTTGAAGGCACAAACGAAGGTGTCAGTCTAGATTGATGTTGCGTTGTTTTGAGGCTAGTTGACTCTGTAAGTGGTTGGCTGGCGCGTAAATGATACACACTTAATTTTATCAGTAGGTATCTACAATTACTAACTGCATTTTAATTTTTTATCTTTTGCATGCATCTCACAGGAAGTTGTTGTATTGTTTGTCAAAGATTTTATTGCAAGCGTCATGAAACATGTATGGTATAAAAATGCACTTGGCTCGTTCAAATTCAATATAACAGTGTTAAGTGAAGATGAAACACCAGTTTAATTTGGCTGCTTTTGTTATTTGTCTCGCCATCTGGCTCGGCTTGGGGCAAGCTCTGGCTTTCCCACCGTCGTCATTGGTGCAATCTGAGTTGGCGGTAGCCAGTCATGAAAACCGTTTTATAAATAGAGTGAGTACCTACCTACCTACATAAACTGATCACGATACAAAATATATTTTTGTAAATATATCACTCAGTGAAAACATTCTTTTTCGTATCGTCAGGTTCCAAGACAGGCTCCACCACCACTTCCACCAACTGATATGCCCGAATTGCCCAATCCACCTATGTTTCGTAGAAAGAGAGAAGCCAAAGGTGGTGGTTCTATGCCAACTAGAAAAGGGTAATGATTACGTACCTACGTTGGCTACATAATATAATTATGTAAATATGGCTCATGCGATGTTACACTTGGATTACCGATACCTATAGGTACTTATTACAAAATAAAATTAGCATGTTATGTTACATAGTGTTTTATTGTACCTACTTACTTTAAATTTCCATCAAAATGTTTGGAAAAAATGGTTAACGTATAAAGGAACCGGCAACCACTACTTTGCGAGCTGGTTACTCAAACAATCCACCAGCCACCAGAAGTCATTGTTTTTTTTTACATCTATCTCAGTCATATCAACCCACTATCCATTGCATTCGGCCTTCCCGTAACCCGCACCTTACCATCCTCGGTTGCTAACTATTCAAATAAAATAATTCAAGCTAAAATGGGCGTTAATTTCGGGAAAGTCGATAGCTACCGTTTTCCCGTAAATCGGCAAAATTATAGAAACAAATAAGGCCGACTTGCACAATGATGCCTAAACGTATTTAGTGGCTAAGTATGATTTTAGGTATTGTCAAATCATACAAATACGTCAAATTTAAACATGTTTAGTCGCTAAATACGTTTAGGGATCGTTGTGCAAGCCGGCCTTATTTTTTTCTATAATTTTGCCGATTTACGGGAAATCGGTAGCTATATAGCACGGGGAGAGCGCGGGAAATTGTTTATTAATATGAACGTATCTTATGTTATGACTGTAGTTTGACATTACTGCTGAACGCACCCGTACGGTGCCGCCCGCCATCTTCTCAATCTCTCTCGTCCTTTCGTCCTTTCTCTCAAGATGTGAAGATGCCGTGAATAAATTAATTATATAAAATAATAAGTGTTTGTCCTCATTACTCCTCCATATAAATCTATATTTAATAGAAATTACTCATATCGGGGAATCATCGGGCTGAGACTGCTTTTTGCACTGTAGAAGCCATAATAGGTAATCTTACCATCCATTGTAGCTGTAATGCATATCAAACAAGGGATAATTAGCCAAAAAGGGGAGACTGATAAAATTCGAAACGTGCTTAGAGCGAAAGGGAGGAAAAAATAGGAGGCCTTTTCACGGCCATGTTTTTAGAACTGCTAATAGATGGCGCTGCTCCATCAAGCACTAGGGATGGAACGTTTCACGAGTACATGTGAAGAATTATATGTCACACCTGTTATTTTCCTTCGCATAACCTGTTAAAACTCATTCAAATGAAATCACTTTCGGTATTTATCGTATATCGGTTGTCATTCGGGTCTGCTACAAATCACAGTCGATCGCATTTCTTCGGAATTCATCAGGGGTTTTCGATGCCCGTGATTTTTCACATGAGAATAGCGAGTGTGACATTACGGCATTTAATGAAAAATTATAGCCTGTGATTTTTCACAGTGAAATAGCAGTGCTACAAAATAATCATTTGATCATATTATGCTAATGCTGTAAAAATATCAATCATTTAGATAGCTATCATGCACTTGTGTGTTGTGTCTGTGTCCTAAAGAAAGTAAAATATCAATGTCAATAATTGCCGTATCAATCAAAACTTTATTATAAATAAAATCCTTCGAATTGCTTACAATCAGGTGGGTATGCTGAGCATGTTCTCCAGAAATTTTATTGTTGTTTTGCGACTTTGGCAGTTTGGCAAGTTTAGAAATATATTTTTAGTGGATAATGTCTCGGGTTCTTATTTAGACGGCGCCATCTGATACGCTAGTTGGAACTACTTTTTGAAGTAAAACTTCTTTATGCACGTTTGACTTGGGGAGTAAGCCGGTGAATGCGTTACGAAAAGTGCGAACGGAAGTTGAGACGGAGATATACCTAAGTTAGTGAAGATAGAAAGAGAGAGAGAGTTACGTTTCGTATATTTTTAAACGATAATGTGCGAGTGCGAGTTGCGTCTGTTCAGAATGAACATAGACTGATCGACCTATAGACGTGTGGACAATATTGTAATCGAACAATTTTATAAAATAAAATATTTTGAAAAAGAAGTTAAGGTTCGTTTCCTTTTTATGCGAATATCTCGAGCAAGACTATGGCTCGGGTGTTAAAGAGAGATAAACAAAAATAATAACACCCAAAGATTGATTCATCAAAAACTAAATGCATATCATCATCATCATCATATCAGCCGTAGGACGTCCACTGCTGGACAAAGGCCTCCCTCATTGATCTCCAGGAACTGCGGTTAGAAGCGGCCTGCATCCAACGCCGACCTGCGGTTCTTACCAAGTCGTCTGCCCATCTTGTAGGTGGACGTCCTACGCTACGCTTGCCGGTCCGTGGCCTCCACTCGAGAACCTTCCGGCCCTAACGGCCATCTGTTCTGCGCGCTATATGGCCTGCCCATTGCCACTTCAACGTGCTAATCCGTCGGGCTATGTCGGTGACTTGAGTTCTCCTGAGTATTTCCTCATTTCTGATTCGATCCCGTAGATAAATGCATATAAAAAAATTAAATTAAAAAAAAAAATAACATTCGTCAAATAAATTAATTTGTAACTCGCGTTTTCGTAAAATGAGCAATTGTGTGAATTATCTAACCCTGTTTTTAGCCAAAAAACGACTCGTAAAGTTTATAACAAAAATAACATTACAACAAAAACATTGTCTTCTTATAAATGTATTTAAAAAATTTAGTATATTAATACAATATTTAAAAAAAAATAACGAATAAAAACTGCGCAATTTTGCGCTTCAAAAGATGTCGTTTATTCAAAAGTAGAAAACTTATAAGTTAAAATTCACATACTATAACAAAGATCAACATTTTATTTACATATAAAAAAAACTGGAAGTGTATCATCTATTAATTATTTTATTATGATTTTTTTAAAATCACATATAAAATAATGAAACGCAACGTGGCCCTGGCGACTATTCGACTGAACCGTCCGAGCACCGAAAAACCCTTCGTCGACCGAGACACGTTCTCGGAGACCCGGATGACGAAATCACTTCCGCTAATGCGGGTGAGTCATCCACATTAGACAGAGCAAACACTCCACAAATACACCGACCTCGCCGGCGAGGTCGACGAGTCCCTTCAGTCGCCGCCTATACGAGGTATAAGCACGTACCCGGGCGTTTCTCTCCTATCCCCGTCCCGGCAACAGCCCAAGCCGAGGTTCGTACCTAAGTGGTGCCCTTGCGCTAGTTGCCTCACCAAAAATAAAATTAAAGGGCTGAGCGCCATCTGCGCTCGCCAAAAGCTCGGTTAAGCTGCAACGGCCTCAGAGGCCAACAGCGAGATAAGTCCATTCGAAAAAAAAAAAAAAAAAAAAGTGGCCCTGGCCAGTCTGCGCCGAGCGCTTTTGGAGGGAGGATGTATTGCTCTCGTCGCGCGCACTATACATATATACGTTATACATAATACTATAGGCAACAGCCAGTACCGGCATACAATTATAGCGTGAACGAGTGATTTGATCTGTAAGTATTATTATTATATTATACAGGTTGTTTGGTAATATACTGACGATATTCAAGGGACGTTTTCTCAAAACATAAAAAAAGACTTCTCGGAAAAAAAAACTACTAGTTATATATACAACTTTTAAAGAAAATCGACTAAGTTTAGGTGATTAATTCGATATAAAATTTACTGCCTAAGTTTGCAGTCGACATCCAAAGACATAAAGGCCTTAATCCACAAAAGCGTAGATTTGCGTACTTATATCCTTTCTTTAAGCGCTCTCTGCTTAGAACCACGATGCGAATGCACTGTAGAAAATAAGACATGCCGCTTGACCGTTTCCACTAAAGCTGAGCGGAGAGATGTCGGAATATCGATATGCTATTAGTTATTTTCCCATGGTATTCTCATC
This sequence comes from Philereme vetulata, assembly GCA_918857605.2. Lineage (NCBI taxonomy): Eukaryota > Metazoa > Arthropoda > Insecta > Lepidoptera > Geometridae > Philereme > Philereme vetulata. Next base: position 80,540 of record OU975474.1, on the reverse strand, counting down.
TCTACAAATCTGCGCTTAGGTGGACATTGGCCTGGAAACGCCTAGAAATTGTGGACCCGGAATTGGTTATCTGCAAACTGCCCACTTTAGCCACGGTAAACTTATTGAAATTATTCCAATTAGGTAGGTCCTACTTTATCCAATTCTTTGAGAGATAGGTATCTAGTGCATTGTCAAAATTGATGAGTCTTTTTTCAATTCTGGTTTCTGCCGTAGAAGAAGAGAATAATAAGAATAAAGTTTAATTCACAAAAAAGAACATGCAAATTACATCAAACAAAGGCAATAACAGCTGTGATTTAATGAGTAGGTATCAATGGGTCATAGCCCTGTTTACAAAACAAAGTACCTATTGGGGGCGGCGAGCTCAAAGAATCGAAGCGGCACCTTTGACTAACCGCTTATTCTTTCGAGTTCTTTTTGATATGCCGCGCGAAGGGATGTACGGCTTACAATACCTCGCTACACCGGTTACCGGTATTAACGTAAATGTTTGAATCGATTGTATTTGAATAAAATCTTTTTTTTTAATCGAGTGTAGCGAGATCTCTAAATCAACTTAGGCAAATCGCCGTTGTTTGTTTGTATGTTCGTTTGTCCGAGTATAACTTTCGAAGCGTTGATCCGATCATCGTGACTATCAAAATATTGCCCCAAAATAAATAAACAATTAACTTGACCTACAGTTTCACTAAAATTACACGTAACGGGAGTTCATGTAATGTGGTTATTCTTTTTTGGGGTACAAATTGCAGTTATTCTGGGTTTCAAACTTTTGCCTTTTTTGTCACTTAAGCTACACGCATACCAAATTACAGCACTAGTGTCAATGGTCAATGTGAATTTTGTCAAAGTTCAATTTTTATTATGGCTAATAACTCAAAAACTATAAAAACTTTATTAAAAATAAAAACGGAGTCTAAATGTACCAATGAATATTTCATTTGACTTCCCAATTGACCTAATAGTTTCATTTAGAACCCCAATATCTTGACAAACCCCAACGTTTTTAGCTCATTTAGTCCCACCAAAGTTGTGCCATCACTACCTACCTATGTATAAAATTACACGATAATCGGATAAACGCTTCGAAAGTTATCCTCGGACAATCATACATACATACATACAACGCCGATTTGCCCAAGTTGATTTAGAGATCTCGCTTGGCTCGATCAATAATTACACTACATTGTTTCCACAGTTCTGAGTCGAAAGGGTTAAGTCTTATGTGCCTGTAATTTCACCCTTACCCTTCAAACCGGAACACAAAAATGCGAGTTTACTATTTGGCAGCAGAAATAGGTATGGTGGTAGTACTTTCCCGGACAAACTCTTTCACAGAGAGCTCTACTACTACTAACAGATTGTATGACAGATTGACCTACGCGTATTTTGTAAAACTAGTTCGGTTTTGATTTACGATGTTTTGAACAAGCTTTTATTAGGTCGACTTGTGTATCCTAACTAGCTAATCCAATTTCGGATCGTCCAACACCGAAAGTGAGAACCGGTATTGATACCTTTCCGGTAATGTTTTCCCAGCCCTAGTGTAAGAAGGCGGGCACTTTGGCACGTGTCGGCGTTCGTGCAATTAATTTTTTTGAATCAGTAGTTGATTTCATTTCTAATTGTGCGGACGGATTTAGAAAAATTGCGATACTTGACTACAGGTACTCCACGGAAAGTGGTCCTGTCAAGAGCGCAGGACTTTTATCAGATATGGCACGGAACCCGGCAGGGCACGCGGACTGTTACGCGGCACAGGGAGAGCAGTGAATTCCAGCCCCATGTTGAGGCGGGCAGGCCACCTCGCTATTCAGCGCGCATGGAATTTTTTGAAGAGGATCCGCTGGCGAGCACTTGTGACGCGGCCCGCGTGTACGGTGATAGCGCTACCTATGGGTGAAGTCTTAGGGAGGAAGGCCAGCACCCGTATAGTTTTACACCAGTGCAGGAGCTCTGGACTCCTGACTACGAGACCAGAATGCGGTTTTGTTTGTGTCTGCTGCAGCACGGACCTTGGAAGATCGACAAGGACTACGATCGGCGAGTGCGCGAATACCTGGGCAGTGCTTATGGTAATCGATGGATCGGGCCCGGAGGGCCGGTTGCACAGCCCGCACGCTCACCGGACTTAACCCCTTAGACTTTTATTTGTGGGGTAGGGTAAAGGACTATGGCCATACAATAGACTAACGATGGCCATACAATAGAAACTGACTTAGAACGGAATTGTGAACGCTATTAATGTGGTGCGAAGTGACAGAGTCACGTGTTGGCATGAGTCCGTGTGCATTGCTTTGACCGTGCTATTCTTCCTAGACTCTAGATCAAGAAGGTATGTGCAACAACTTTTGTGAATAAACTAGTGTAGCTATACCTATCTGTGATATTAACTGTAGATAACTAGTGTAAGTTACTGTGTAACTGTACATTCTGTAAATAGGTACCAACTAAATGTCGTAAATAACTGCTAGCTGTGTTGTACATATTTTGTAGGTACATAGGTAGCTAATGAACTTTTAAACACGCCAAATTATCGTTGATAAAGTGAAGGCACCTCCTACTTACCTCTCGATTTGAGGTAAGAGCTACCTACTACTTTTTCACGTTAATTTATCAGTCGACAGCCTAATAAAAGTGTGTTGGAAAGCTCGAGTTTACCTAAATTGATTAGGTACTTCATTTTGAATTGAATAAATCTTTTAAAATACTACTTCAGCTGTTTTTTATTTTTAAATTTTTCTCTGTAGTTTAGCTAGTCATTGCAAAGATCACGTCTATCTACCCTATCTAATTTAGTCTTGGTCACTCTGCCTGAGTGAGCGGTAGGCATTTGTGAAAGGCCACCTGGGCTATAATACCTATCTATCTCAACCTAATCACTGCACTGACGTAGGTACCTACCTAGCTCACAGTGACCAAGAAAGAACTAGTGAGTGACACGACGAATTAAATTAATGTAGGTAGGTTAGGCCAAAAATACCTGTCTTCCGACCTATCATAATTCGAGTCAGTGACACCGATCGCTTGTAGGTACTACACTGGACCAAGAAAGAACAAGCGATTGTAGAGGCACCTGTAGGGATATTTTTTTACCTAGTAGCTACGTCTTACCTATTTATAACTGAAAACGTAGATCTATGGTAGGCTAGTACCTACTACCGTAGGCAGGCATGTATTTTTGATATCTCTTTCGGAAATGGCTGCGGGTTTTGGGTTAGAAAGGGACAACAAGAGATATCTCGAGACGTCACCAGTCTGTGGTTAGATGGCAAGCATTATGCAATAGCACAACATAAGTTTATTAAAGTGTTTCTTTTAACATGCTAAAATAAATTTCACATTTCTTTGGTAAACATTTCACAAATTTATTTATTATGCTCATCTAAACAACCCCTTTCATTTTTTTGCATATATTACCAAACTCCCTATATATAGCTCGATTACCACTGACTCATTGCCATCATTGTTCTCCCAGATGCCCCCTCGTAGGGAGGAAATGTTTGGTAGGATCGTATAGAGGGAGTTTCTGTGAGTTGGGAATAAATCCTAAAGTCTCCCTTTTGTCCCCCATCCGCTCCCATCCACCTCGTATCTCGGAAAGTATAGGTCTTACAGCGTTGGTGCAAAAACTAATGTTGCAGAGGACATTTTTTTATATCCGGTTCCATGAAAAAAAAATTGACTTTCATACAAAAATAAAATGTCCCATACAAAATATTTTTGTGGAAATACCGTACACCGTATATTTCGTTTGCCGTAACTTTTATACCGTTTTTGTAGGGAGCCAAAAGGCTTGTAGGTATTATAAAATTTATTTTAGTGTAATTTTATTTAATGGTGGAGGGGCATGAGATAACTAAATTTTCAAGTTTATGCGACATCCATCATCATTATCATTTTAGACGTCCCAAATATTTTTTTTTTTCGTTTTTGGAGGGGCAAATTACGTATAGTACCTAGAGGAAGACCGCCGACGCTGCAGTTGCATCGAGTGACACGTTTGTCGACGCAGCATTGACGTCAATCGACCGAGGACTGCAAAATCGACATAGCATTGCACACTTCTAATTCCTACTTCGAATTGGTTGTACCTACGTTAGTTTATCATTAAGTTTTCATGTACTTTTTATATTTTTTATAATTAAATATCTTTGAATAATTTCGGTTTTTTTTCGGACCTCCGAGTGTCGCAAACGTATTTGGCGCAGCCGGTAAGATATTCACGGGAATTTCGCGAAATCGGGACCTCAAAATCGGGAATCCGCGTCGCGAGCACCCGGGTTGCTATCAAGCTCCGTAACGAATATCCGAACAACGAACCTACGGGCCTGCGGCATACAAGGAGGAAAATCCAGACATTGATTCACGGGGAGAAACCGGAAAATAATGTATATGTAAGTACACTTGAATACTTCTCTTGTGTTGCTTCCTGGACCTTAGTATTTCTTAACCTTCAAGATTTACCATCCCAGAGCCTCTAGATCGCGGGCGCCTGAATCTAATCAGAGCCGCCGTCGAGTAGTTGATAGTCTTAGGAATACAAGTAACTTAGACCTAGATTTAGAGTTAGACCAACTATTCAATTTAGACATGGCAGTAGACCCAGAAGCTATCTATAAGGCACTCCGCCTTGTCCCGGAATTTGATGGGAACCCGAACGTTCTAACCAGATTCATTAAGATATGTGACCAACTAGCTGTAGAGTATTTAAAAACAGGATCTGGTAACGAACTAAGCAACTTATGTCTGTTGAATGGCATCTTAAATAAAATCAAGGGTAGCGCTGCTAGCACTATTAACTCGAATGGGATACCCGAAAACTGGCTAGGCATTCGAACTGCCTTGATCAATAATTTCTCGGATCAACGTGATGAGACAGCCTTGTACAACGACCTTTCATTGGCTTCACAGGGTAGTAGAACTCCTCAAGAATTTTATGATTATTGTCAAACCTTATTCAGTACGATAATGACATATGTGACTTTACATGAGAATATACCCACGACTATAGAAGCAAAACGCGAACTTTATAGAAAGGTAACTATGCAAGGATATATACGAGGTTTAAAGGAACCCCTTGGGTCCCGTATACGTTGCATGCGCCCCGCCACTATAGAAAAAGCCCTAGAATACGTGCAGGAAGAATTGAACATTATGTACACACATCAACGTAGCGAACCTTCTAGAACCTATACGACCCCTAAGGTCGCCGCTATGTTGCCCCCCTACATGCCACCGACAGGATTTAACCCACCACGCCTGTCTCTCCCAACACCAGTGCCGAATTGGCCTGCACCTACAGGCCAACGACCCATGAGGCCCCCACCTCAGCCTTTTAAATTCGCTGAACCCAACCAGCGGATGGTAACAAATACACAGAGAATGTTCTCTGCACCACCGCCTAACTACAACCCCCACAGTAAGATGTTTAGATTACAGCCACGACACAGTACCCCGAATCACTATAACCAACCCCCTAAACCAATGAGCGGTATTCAACATTTCACCCCTAAGGTGTTACCTCCCACTAGAATGATAACAGGACACGACTGGAGTAAATCCGGGAACCCACCACCTAGTAACTATTTTAAGACTCGGGAAATGAACATGAACGACTGTATGACATATGACGAATCATATTACAATTACTTTCCTGAACCCGAGTATGACTACTACACCGACTATTATGACTATAGCAATGCAGTCACCCCTGGCTATAGTTATGAGTTACCATACTATGACGTTAGTACTGACAACCAACTGCTGAACGATCCTCAACCACTAGCAGGACCAAGCCACGAAGAGCAGGATTTTCAGGAGGATGTAACGTCACCAAAACCAAAATAGAATTAAATCTCCAGACCCAAAGGCAATTACCTTACATACAGATCGCGAATCCACCATTAAAATTACTCATAGACACGGGAGCCAATCAATCGTTCATTAGCCCCGAAGCCGTGGAACACTATTTTTCTGACTATCCTCTGAACTTAGATCCGTTTGAAGTAACGAACATACACGCGTCTACCAGAAGTAATTATTCTATTACATTACCGTGTTTTTCAGAATTTAGGGATACTGATGATATGAAATTATTTATCTATCGATTTCACGATTATTTCGATGGGCTCATAGGCTTAGATTTATTAGGTAACTGGGAAGCCCGAATTGATTTAAGAGAAAGACAACTCATAACAAAACATGCGTCGAACCCTATCAGAATGTACAATTCGCGTAATGTTAACCTTTACGAAGACATTGTTCCAGCGAATACTACCAAGCTAATTCGCGTACCTATCGATACTTGTGATGGCGATGTCTTTATAGAAGAACAAATTCTATGCAACTGTATAATTCATGACTGTATTACTACCGTAGTTAATAATCGTGGTTATCTAGAAGTGGAAAACCCAACATCGAATGATATAATATTTTCACTAGATCAACCATCACACGCAGAACTCTATAATGAGTGCACGCGCACCGAACAGTTGTCGAACCATGCACAAGATGTAATTTCGCGATTACGGACTGATCATCTGAACGAAGAGGAAAAAGCAAACCTCATAACTCTTTGTTCTCATTACTCGGATGTTTTTTATATCGAAGGTGAACCACTCACTTTAACCAATAAAGTAAGACACCGCATTAGAACCACCGACGAAGTTCCGGTTCATGCTAGGAGTTATCGATATCCTTTCGTTCATCGTCAGGAAGTTAAAGACCAAATAGGCAAAATGTTAGAGCAAGGAATCATTAGACCATCTGAATCCGCATGGAGCTCACCAATTTGGGTCGTTCCCAAAAAGATGGACGCATCATATATTTTTTATAATTAAATATCTTTGAATAATTTCGGTTTTTTTTCGGACCTCCGAGTGTCGCAAACGTATTTGGCATAAGGCAACTTGCTTAGTAAATTTTCATGTTTATGCGACATCCATCATCTTCAGCATTTTGGATGTCCAAAAATTTTTTTTTTTAGTTTTTTTGAGGGGCATAAAGCAACTTGCTTGGTAAATTTTTATGTTTATGCGACATCAATCATCATCATTTTGGATGTTCATTTTTTTTTCTTTTTTGGAGGGGCATTAGGCAGCTTGCTTAGTAAATTTTAATGTTTATGATTGCTTCTACCACCTCGATATCGTCTTTGTTTGCTTCTTTCAATTCGTTTACGTCTTTGAATGCTTCTTTTACTTCTTCCACTTCGATATCCTCTTTTATTGCTTTTCTAAATTTATTATCCTATTCGATTGCTTCGTTAAATTCGATATCTTATTTGATAGGTTCTTCCACTTTGATATCTTCGTTGATTGATTTTTCCACTACGATGTCCTCTCAACAAAATTATGAATTTTCCTAAAAAAAATTAATTGCTCGTATCTTCTAAGCGGAAGCAGTTAGGCATAGTAAAGTTTACAAAATGGTAGTAAAAATTTTTGGTGGAATCGTTTTTTTGTCATCATCGATTTTGATAGCTATCCGTTTTGATTTCTTCTTTCACTTCGGTATCCTCTAAGATTGCTTCTTCCACTTCGATATCGTCTTTGATTGCGTCTTCCACCTCGATGGCCTCTTTGATTACTTCTTCCATTTCGATACCCTCTTTAATTTCGGCTTCCAATTATCTTCTTTGATCGTGTTTTCTACCTCGGTATCCTCTTTGAATACATATTCCAATTCGATATCGCCTTTGATTGCGTTTTCCACTTGGATATTCTCTTTTATTGCTACTTCCACTTCGATATCGTCTTTGACTGCTTTTTTCTTTTCGATATCCACTTTTATTGTTTTTTTTAAATTTAATATTGTATTTGATTGCTTCGTTAACTTCGATATCTTATTTGATAGATTCTTCCACTTCGATATCTTTGTTGATTGCTTCTTCCACTACGATATCCTCTCAACAAATTATGATTTTTCTTCAAAAAAACTTTAATTGCTTGTATCTCCTAAACGAAAGCAGTAAGGCATATTAAAGTTTACAAAATGGTAGAACCAATTTTTAATGGAATCGTTTTTTATAATCATCATCGACCTTGATAGCTATCCGTTTGGATTTCTTCTTTCACTTCGGTATCCTCTAAGATTGCTTCTTCCACTTCGATATCGTCTTTGAATGCGTCTTCCACTTCGATGACCTCTTTGATTACTTCTTCCATTTCGATACCCTCTTTAATTTCTGCTTCCGTTTATCTTCTTTGATCGTGTTTTCTACCTCGGTATCCTCTTTGAATACATATTCCAATTAGATATCGCCTTTGATTGCGTTTTCCACTTGGATATTCTCTTTTATTGCTACTTCCACTTCGATATCGTCTTTGACTGTTTTTTTCTTTTCGATATCCACTTTTATTGTTTTTTTTAATTTAATATCCAATTTGATTGCTTAGTTAACTTCGATATCTTATTTGATAGATTCTTCCACTTCGATATCTTTGTTGATTGCTTCTTCCACTACGATATCCTCTCAACAAATTATGATTTTTCTGCAAAAAAACTTCAAATGCTTGTATCTCCTAAACGAAAGCAGTAAGGCATATTAAAGTTTACAAAATGGTAGAACCAATTTTTAATGGAATCGTTTTCGTCTTCTTTAACCAGTTGATATAACCGGTTTAAAGCACTTGCGACTTCTTTCTTGATCTCAGTTTTGAGATTTCGGGCGTTGTTTAGTTGTGCCGTGCCACTGTCTAAGCACGCCTTCGCCTCAGTCATTCGATCTGTATATTTGTGACTTTTCTTCTCAAAAGTCACATTCAGTGCCTGGGAACCCTCTGCCGTTTCCGTTGACGTTCTTAGGGTCGCCACTCTTGGCTCAGCCTGCAGGTGCGCTGTCTTCGGTTTTGGCTTAGAGGGCTCCACGACCGGTTTCTTTTTCTTCGGGGTAGTCGAGTTCTTTGGGGGTGTTTCCGATTTCCCTGTTTCCCACTCCCCAATACTCTTTCTGACGCTCATACTCACAGTTTTACTGGAGTGGGCTACAGGAGTCGGACTCCTCCCCGACTTTTCCTGTGAGTTTAGTGTGGCCTCTACCGCTATTTTCGGTTTTACAGGTGTTCTTATTCCGAACATCCTTAGGTAGTGGGATAGGTTTCACTTGCAACTTTTTCGTCAAAGGGATTTGTCAACAATTAGTTTTGTCCTTATTTATTCGTGAAACAAGGTGTCTACGTGGTGGTCGGTGAGTTAATATTGGTAAAGGTTTGTATAAGTTGTATAGTACAATTATTTGTCAATAAATTTACAGTAATAAAATATAGAAATAAAAATAAAAATAAGAGTAAAATAATATTTTTTTGTCAGATTACACTACTATTATAAAGTCCTATTTTAAGCTAAAAAGATCGGCGCAATAAAAAATGCAAATAGGAAAAACAATCCGCGTCAAATTTGTAGTTCGCTACGCAATATGCACTACAACTAAGAAAAAATGTTTAATGTAAGGAATATATATGTACTCTATGTAGAGTGATGAGCTCTACATAGGTGTGTCAGCGATGATGCGTGCGTACTTTATACTACCATACAAAGAAAAACAATATAAAAATAAGGGAAACGAAATAGATAATATAAAAATAAAACGACTCTATGTAGAGTCTATTTCTACGTACCGGCAGGTAGTCCTGCTACCGGTCAGTTTATTTGAAAAAACCCCGTCGAAATCGGACAGCGGGTTCCCGAGATATAGAGCTTTAAGTTTTTACAAGATGGCGGACAAAATGGCCGCCAAAACTTGTAACCAAAATATCTCGGTCCGTACAAGTCCTAGAACTTCGGGGCTTTTGCAGGCGTATGTACCTCGTCCCCGTCTAGGTTCCCGCACAGAATGTAGAGTCAAAAAAATTTTGAGTCTACCTAGAGCCCCAGGTCAGGTCAAGTCAGAGAGGGTGCAGTAGCGGTATCAGCAGTGAAAACCCCGTCCCAATCGGACCACTCCAGCGAGAGCTATGCCCGTTCAAGACAATCCAAAATGGCGTCCAATATGGCCGTTCAAGGACTAACTTTGGCGGTTTCAGTCCGAACTGGACCGTGTTTGGGCTTGTTTTGAAGGGCACAACTCTTACAATGGCTTGGGTTGGGCCACGTGCTGATAAGTCCCCCCCCTGATTTGATAAATTCAAAAAACACAAATTTTAACACAAAAAATGGTCTAGCCACGCAAATATTAGTCGAAAATTCCTGAAATTTTGCACAGACCCCCTCACGATTTTTAAAAATATATAACTTAATTAATTATTTTTCTAAATTTAAAATTAAGGGTACCTCGTGGTCCCCCTAAATTTTCAAAAAAAAAATTCTCGCAAACTAGCTGAACAATCTATGTCCAAATTTTTATGTCTAATTAAGGGCCTTAAAATCTATATAAAACTAATTTTAAAAATATATGTTAGGGATCTTTTGGTCGAGTTAAAAAACTTTAAAAAATTTTACAAAAATTTAAAACTACCCTAACTTTGTCAAAAATTGACGTAGATAAAAAAGGAAAGTGCCTCCCTGATTTTCGCAGCGGCATCCCAATGGTCCAATTGTCAGCTTCCTCCTGGCTGCCCTGGATCGCTGACCTCGTGGCCACGTGGTGTTTGTTTTTCTGCCTTTTACTCCGCGCTCCTGCGCGGGAAAAATCGGCAGAGGCAGAAAAACTGTAGTGCTTCAAGAGGCCTTTCAGAAGGCACTATAAAAACTATATGTCACCGCTGCAGAACTCGAATAAAATAAACTTTTAACTTTGAAATTTTCTAAATTTTCACTTTTTCTGTGATTACTCCGTGAGGAATACACTTGGCGACGCAACGTTTACACAGCCTCGTGCGCCTCGTAATTCCTCAACTTTTGGTTTATCACACTTTTTAACTACTTGTTTAAAACTACTTTTTCAAATTTTTAGGAATTTTTTAGCGTAGAGCTACACTTGTAAGTGGGCGCTCCGGAGTGCGGTTGGAGCCAGACTCTAGGTTAGGTTAGGTTAGGTTAGGTTAGGTTAGGTTAATTTCGCAAAAGGAGGCGACGGAGCGGGCGCGGGAGGAAGACCCTCTCGCAGCGCCACTCCGCAGGCGACGAACGGGTCGGAGAAGGCGATTGCACGACAATCGTCTTCCCCCTCCTGGTGGAGGATAGCGGGAGACAGGCGCGGGGGCGTCTTCTCCCGCATTGCACGTATCCTCCACTTCCGCCGGGTGGGAATGACCGCGAGCACTCGCGGTTATTCTCGGGCCCCTCTCCCAGGGTGGGGAGGGGGGTGAAGGGCTCGCCGTAAAGGCGGGCGGTCGTCGGCGGGGGGCTGGATGGAAAGGCTGTGCCGGATTCCCAGTTCCCCTCCATATAGGCGATGCGGGAGTGCCGCTGGGTCGTTTAGTGGGTATACCGGTGGGGAGCACCGGGAGTCCCACATAATCCTTCCGTCCCCCGACGGGAGGGTATGCATAAAGCATTTTTCCCAGCGTCAAAAAAAAAAAAAAAAAAAAAAGGTTAGGTTAGGTTAGGTTAGGTTAGGTTAGGTTAGGTTAGGTTAGGTTAGGTTAGGACCTCTCGCTGCCCAGCGTGGTTTTAGCCATGCTGGGAAGCGAGGAGTCCTGGGCTGCGGTGGCCTCCTTTTGCGAGGAAGTAATTTCGCAAAAGGAGGCGACGGAGCGGGCGCGGGAGGAAGACCCTCTCGCAGCGCCACTCCGCAGGCGACGAACGGGTCGGAGAAGGCGATTGCACGACAATCGTCTTCCCCCTCCTGGTGGAGGATAGCGGGAGACAGGCGCGGGGGCGTCTTCTCCCGCATTGCACGTATCCTCCACTTCCGCCGGGTGGGAATGACCGCGAGCACTCGCGGCTATTCTCGGGCCCCTCTCCCAGGGTGGGGAGGGGGGTGAAGGGCTCGCCGTAAAGGCGGGCGGTCGTCGGCGGGGGGCTGGATGGAAAGGCTGTGCCGGATTCCCAGTTCCCCTCCATATAGGCGATGCGGGAGTGCCGCTGGGTCGTTTAGTGGGTATACCGGTGGGGAGCACCGGGAGTCCCACATAACCCTTCCGTCCCCCGACGGGAGGGTATGCATAAAGCATTTTTCCCAGCGTCAAAAAAAAAAAAAAAAAAAAAAAAAAAAAAAGGTTAGGTTAGGTTAGGTTAGGTTAGGTTAGGTTAGGTTAGGTTAGGTTAGGTTAGGTTAGGTTCCGCGGACCTGCTGGGTAGTCCCAGTGGGTGGGGAGGTGTACCCCAACGCGGCGCGTCCCCAGGTGGCGGATAGGGGAACGGCTCCAAGAAATGGGAGTTACCGGTTTACCGGCGCGGACCAAACACTGGGGGGGAAATGGGGAGGTTCCCCGAACTGTTGTTGCGGCGTCGTCCTGCTTGGTCTCCCGCGAGTCGGCTGTATGGGTCAGCTTCCTTGCGGGGTTCTGGGTGGGTCAGCGCTTCACTGGAGGATTGGGGGCCTCGGTGAGAGAAAGGGGAGGCTTCTCCGCGTGTCTCTATGAAGGTAGCATAGAGCAAAGTGGATGAAACCTGGCGGAGGAAGAAGCCTGGATGAAGCCAGGAGTTAGGTGGGACGGCGGCAGTGGGTTGCAGTGGACCTTCGGGTCGGTGGATGGCGAGCCTGCAAGGCCCGCGGCGCGGCAGAGAGTGTCAACACGGCCTCTCTGTCGGGCACGAGAAGGAATGGCGGCAGTCGGTCGCAGTGGGCCTTCGGGCTGGTGGATGGCGGGCCTGCAAGGCTTGCGGCGCGGCAAGGAGGGTCAATTCGGCCACCTTGTCGGGCACATTAATGCGTCTCCGAATCCCGTTGTTTGGTGCCTGCACAAGGGATGCATGGCTGGGGGGAACCCGGTTGGCTAGGGCACCACAAGGGGACCTCACCCCTCAAATAAGGAAAATATGGATACGGTGACTTCTGAAACAACTCCTCAAGTGGGTAGCAACCTAAGTTGTGAATCCCACGGCGCTCCGGCGTTCAGCCCCAATGTATTTGAGGGGGGCAAGAACCACCACGTGGGCTCCGGCCCGCGACACGACAACTCACGCGATAACTCGGACACTGATTCTTCTAAAAATGACGACCTTGGCAAGAAAATGGACGGTGATAATGTGGAGGAGAGGGCTTCTAAAGCCCCATGGCTTCGGACTCAGACAGTGAACCTGTCAGAGTCTGATTCCGATGCCATGACCTGGGAGACCGTGTCATCTCACGGCTCCGGGAGGAGGCTGCGCAAGCGGCACATGGAAGACAGGAAAGAGCAGGAAGACCAGGGTGAATCCTCAAAGTTACCCAAGGTGTCCAGCACTCGACGAGGTAGAGGACGCCCGCCCACTACAGGGCAGTACGTTGGCCTGGCGAAGGCCAAGGCTGAACTCAACCGAGTACGAGAAGAGGAGATTCGGCTCACAGCCGAAAAGGAGCTCCAAGAGGAGCTCCAGCAAAAACGGAGGACGCAGTTCCTCAAGGCGCCGGCATCGGTGCCCGCGGACCGTGGCTCTCAGCTGAGCAACTGCGATGCCGCTGAGCTGGAGTCAATGTTGATGGACTCGGTGGACATCGTTTATGCGGTGGCCACCAAGTCCAAAAACCTAAAGGGCACGTCGGTGAGGGCCCTGAAGGATGCTGCGGACACCATAAGGGCATCCTTTAAGGAAGCGCGGGCCCGTACAATGCCCGAGGAGATGGCCCTACTGGTAAAGGCGAATGAGCGACTCTCAGCGGAGCTGAAGGACCTGCGACAAGAGATGACGCAGATGAGGGAGACCCAAGCTCGCGTGGCTGCGACCTCGGTTCCTGTTCAGGCACCAGCTCAAACGCCCTGCACGGAGGAAGTGATGCGGCAGATCATGGTGCAAGTGGGCACGATGGTGAACGCCCGCTTTGCCGGGATCGAGGAGAGACTGCTGCCCGGGCAGACCCGGAGGCCCCCTCTGGCCGCAGACCAGCGAAGGGAGGCCGAGGTGCGTTCAGCAGAGACCCCCACTCAAAGGGACTCTCCAGCGCCAAAGCCTGGAGCAAGAGCGGCTCCAAAACCGAAGCCTGCCCCCGCCCCTGCCAGCGCTGCAGCTCCAGCGGAAGACTGGCAGGTGGTGTCAAGGCGTGGAAAGGCCAAGAGGCGAGACAAGGAGCGTGCGGCAGAAGGGGCAAGACCCACCGAGAAGAAGAGGCCCGCCCCTCCAGCCCAAGTCCCTAGGCCGAAACCAAAGCCCTCCAAGGCGAGTGCGGCCAAGCTCCGCCCTCCAAGAACTGCGGCGGTGGTGATCACGCTGCAGGAGAAAGCGGTGGAGAAAGGTGTCACCTACGCCAAGGTGCTGGAGGCGGCCAAGGCGAAGATCAGCCTAAGCGAGCTGGGATTCTCGCCGTTGAAAATCAGGGTGGCGGCCACTGGGGCACGAGTGCTGGAGGTTTCCGGCGCGAACAACGCGGCAAAAGCGGACGTCCTTGCTGAGAAGCTCAGAGAGACGTTTCTAGACGAGGAGAGCATACGAGTCTCCAGGCCTACTATTACAACTGACCTTCGAGTCAGCGGCCTGGACGATTCTGTCACCCCGCACGAGCTAGCGGAGGCCTTGGCCGGGAAGGGCGAATGCCCTGTGACGGCCTTTTCCGTAGGCGCAATACGGCGGGGCCAAGCCGGGATGGGCACCGTGTTCGTGCGCTGCCCCACCGCAGCTGCAAAGAAGGTTATGGCCACTGGAGGCCGTGTTTTGGTGGGCTGGGTGGCGGCGCGGGTCAGTATCTTAGATGCAAGGCCCCGCCGCTGCTACCGCTGTCTTGAGCTGGGCCATATAGCGGCCAAGTGCAAGGCCGAAGTTGACCGCAGCGATGAGTGCTACCGCTGCGGTACAAAGGCCCACAAGGTCAAAGAGTGCACAGCCGCCCCCCATTGCACCCTATGTGCAGCAGCGGGAAAGCCGGCGGACCACCTCTCCGGGAGCAAGGCATGCGCCAAGTCCCCGTCAAAGCCAGGGGTCAGACGGAAGGCCAACGCGGCTGGGGCTACGGCCAAGCCACGTCCGCCTCGCCCTAACAAAGGGCCAGCCGAAGGCATGGAGGAAGGTTAATTAGTATGGCCCTAACCTTCCTACAGGCGAATATCAACCGTTGCGCCGGGGCTCAGGACTTACTCTTGCAGTCCATGGCGGAGCGGTTGATCCAGGTGGCGGTGGTCAGCGAGCCCTACGCGGTCCGTCCTAGGCCTGACTGGGCTGGGGACCTTGACGGATTGGTGGCGATCACCACGCAATCGCCGGCTCAATCTCCCCCTCTCGAAGACGTTGTGAGGGGCAGGGGTTTCGTAGCGGCTAGGGTGGGTCAAACCGTCATTGTGGGGGTGTACCACTCCCCGAACCGACCGGTTCGCGAGCTAGAGACTCTCCTCGGCGCGGTGGGGACCTTGATTGGTCAGACCCGCCCACGCCCCGTCCTCGTGCTCGGAGACTTCAACGCCAAATCAGCGGCGTGGGGGTCGCCGGTGACGAACTCGCGGGGCGGTGTTGTACTAGAGTGGATAACCGAGGTGGGCCTCTGCGTCGCGAACCGCGGATCGGAAAGCACCTGCGTCCGGCGTAATGGTGAGTCCATCGTCGATTTGACGCTCATCACACCGGACATCGCTTCCCGCATTCGCGACTGGCAGGTGCTGTTGGACGTGGTAACGCTGTCCGATCACCGGTACATCCGGTTCAGCCTTTCCTCGACCCAAACGGACGAAGTGAGAGAGGTAGGGGGCGAGATAGGTCCGCGATGGGCCCTGAAGCGCCTCAACGCCGAAGTGCTGCAGGAGGCGGCCCTCGTCGAAGTTTGGAACGGCACTCCTCAGGAGCCGGATCCGATAGACCCGGAGGCGATGGCGGACAGGCTGTGCGAGGCATTGACGCGGGTTTGCGACGCTGCAATGCCGCGCGCGCCAGCCCCACAGCCCAGACGCCAAGTCTATTGGTGGACGGAGGAGATTGCCGAACTCCGGAGAAGATGTGTTAAGAGGCGCCGACTATACCAGCGGTATCGGAGGCGAAGGCGGCAAGAGACGGAAGAGAGCAATTCTCTGTACGCCGCTTACAGAGAGGCTACCGGGGCCCTTCGCGTCGCGATAGTGGAGGCTAAGAGGCAGGCCTGGGAGGAGCTGCTGGAGGGGCTTGAGCGCGACCCATGGGGCCGTCCGTACAAGTGGGTGAGGCAAAAGCTTCGCCCCTGGGCACCCCCCATCACGGCCTCGCTCCAACCAGCGGTGCTCCAACGAGTGGTCGATGGCTTGTTCCCCGGTGCTCCGGGGGCCGAGTTCACGCCTCCCTCGACAACCGCTGATCTCGCCGAAGAAGAGGAGAGCGAGTTTGTCCCTATTTCTGAGGGCGAGCTTGGTGCGGCTGTGCTCAGGATGAGAGCCAAGAACACGGCGCCTGGGCCTGACGGCATACCGGGTCGTGCGTGGGCTCTCTCCTTGAAGCACCTGGATTCCGCCTTGAGGGACCTGTTTGACAGTTGCCTCATGGAAGGAAGATTCCCCAGACGGTGGAAAAGGGGCAAACTCGTTCTCCTGAGGAAGGAGGGTCGTCCTGCGGATGAGCCCTCGGGCTATCGCCCGATTGTGCTGCTTGACGAGGCGGGCAAGCTGTTGGAGAGAGTAGTGGCTGCCCGCCTGGTCAGGCACCTTGAGACTGTGGGACCGGATCTGGCGCCTAACCAGTTCGGTTTTCGGAGAGGTCGCTCGACGATTGATGCCATATCACTTGTCCGCGACCTCTCCGAGGAGGCGTGCTCCAGTGGTGGCGTGTTGGTGGCCGTATCGTTGGACATCTCCAACGCATTCAACACGCTACCCTGGAGCACGATACACGCCGGTCTGAGGTACCACAAGGTGCCTCAGTACCTGCGAAGACTTGTCGGGGACTATCTCTCCGACAGAGAGGTAATCTTCCCGACGACTCGCGGGGAGGGTAGTAGTCCCATGACACGCGGCGTTCCACAGGGGTCGGTACTTGGCCCACTCCTGTGGAACGTCGGGTACGATTGGGTACTCCGGGGTGCTAACCTTCGTGGCGTTGGCGTAGTGTGCTATGCCGATGACACGCTGGTCGCCGCCCGGGGAGTCGACTACAGGGAGGCTGCGATGCTAGCTACAGCCGGAGTCGCGACCGTGGTGGCAAGGATCCGGATGCTGGGTCTGGAGGTGGCACTCCACAAATCCGAGGCCATATGTTTTCATGGGCCCCGGCGGAAACCACCTACAGACTCCACCATTGTGGTGGGTGGAGTATCTATTCCCGTCGGGACGACACTGAAGTATCTTGGTGTCGTCCTCGACGGCAGATGGAGTTTTAAGGTGCATGTGCGGCGGCTGGCCCCCAAAATACTGGGGACAGCCGGCGCACTAAGTCGCCTGCTCCCGAACATCGGGGGCTGCGAAGGGAGCTGCCGCCGCCTCTATACAGCGGTGGTAAGCTCGATGGCCCTGTATGGCGCCCCGATATGGGCGGGAGAGCTCGATCGGCAGACCACTGCCGCGCTGATTGGAGCGCAACGGGTGATGGCGGTGAGATTGTGCAGGGGCTATCGCACACTCTCTCACGAGGTGGCATGCGTGCTCGCTGGATCGCTCCCGTGGGACCTTGAGGCCGAAGTTCTGGCCTCGGTCTACTGGCGCAGAGCGCAGGCGCGGGAGCGGGACGAGCGACCGGCGCCGCAGGAGGTGGCGCACTGGCGCGATCAGGCCAGGGCGTCCGCCATCGCCACGTGGAGGGAACGGCTCCTCGCTGGGCAGGTGCAGAGGGGGCAGAGCGCTAGGCGATTCCTAGAGGCGGTCAGCCCAGTACTGGAGGAATGGGTCCGCAGGAAGCATGGGAGTCTTTCCTTCCGGCTGACGCAGGTCCTCTCGGGACATGGTTGTTTTGGGAGGTACCTTCATCGCGTCGCCCAGAGGGAAGACTCCCCGGCTTGTCACCAGTGCGGACACGCGGAGGACACGGCCCAGCACGCGCTGGAAGAGTGCCCGGGAGGAGCCGAGCCGCGGCAATCATTGGTCGCGATCGTAGGGACAGACCTCTCCCTATCGACCATTATACAAAAAATGCTCGATGAGGAGAGGTCTTGGGAGGCAGTGGCCTCCTTCTGCGAGACAGTCATTCTGCAGAGGGAGGACGAGGAGCGGGAGAGGGAGAGGGATCCACTCTCTCTGCCGCTCCGGAGGGCGCGGACACGGAGGCGAGCTACTCAAGCCCGCACTCCGTCTCCGCTCCGAGGGCCTAGGGTGTTGGGTGCGGGGGCACCTGGCACCCCCTTATAATAGGTCATCGAGAGGTGGAGATGCCCTTTGTGTTCTGGGGCATCACACGAAGGTGGGAGGTCTTGTGTAGACCTCAACATGAGACGGGCCAGCCGTTAGGCTGGCAGCGACACAGACGAGGGCTGCGGAGTGCGCAAGCGGTCCCGCGCCCCACGTTTTTAGTTGGTGTAGGAGGAACACCCCAGTTTTTTAGTGAGTATGCTGCCACTCTGGCGGAGAGTCTCACATAACCACCGGCCCTCCCCCATGGGAAGGTGGTATCCATAAAGGATTTTCCTGGGTAAAAAAAAAAAAAAAAAAAAAGGTTAGGTTAGGTTAGGTTAGGTTAGGTTAGGTTAGGTTAGGTTAGGTTAGGTTAGGTTAGCATAGCGTGGGCTGTACCACGACAGGAGCTAGCCAATACAGTAGGTAATGATTTAACACATCGAGCAATAATAAAAGCTATGGTTGGATGCGAAGAAGCGTGGAAAGCGGGAATTGCCTTCTGTGAAACAGTAATGTCGCAGAAAGAAGATGCAGAAAGGATACGAGAAATCTTAACCGAAAACCCAATCCGCAGCCAGAGAGTTGGACGGAGGAGAAGAAGAAACCTCCATGACATCCGTCCTCCATAATGCAGGCTTGGGCGGTAGCACTAGGGGGTGCCTCACCGCCCACTGACAGAAAAGCCTCGAGGTGGTGCGCGTGGAGGTTCCGCGCGCCTCTCAAAAAAGAGTTATGAGGGGAAGTTAAAGCTTTAACTAACAAAAGATGGAGCTTATAAAAGCCAACGCCATGTCGGAGCCATGAAAGAATGTGAAAACGAACTCACAGCTCCGGCGAGAGGCGCCCAGAGGGAATCCCGTGAGGTTTTAGCCAGTAGGAGTCTGGCATAACCTTTCACCTCCCCTAAGGCGGAAGGTATCCATGAAGGATTTCCTCACGTTAAAAAAAAAAAAAAAAAAAAAAAAAAAAAAAAAAAAAAAAAAAAGGTTAGGTTAGGTTAGGTTAGGTTAGGTTGAAGATTGTACATGGGAGTCGTACGATCAATGGCCATGTACGGAGCTCCAGTGTGGGCCGACGCTCTTGATAGCCGAAACGTCGCTGTTCTGCGAAAGCCGCAAAGAGCGATAGCTGTGAGAGTGATACGGGGATACCGCACGATATCTTACGAGGCTGCGTGTGTGCTTGCGGGGTCAATGCCATGGGACCTGGACGCGAGAGTAATCGCGTCGGTTCACTTCTGGCGCAGTCAACAAGTGTTGCTTGGAGAAAATCCGGCGCCAATAGCAATAGAAAGCAAAAGAGACGAAATAAATAATGCTGCTACAGAGGAGTGGCTCAGGAGGCTGGCGCAGCCTAGCGCCAGCATAAGAGTCATCGAGGCTGTCCGCCCTGTCTTAAAACAGTGGCTCAATAGGGAGTATGGGACGATGACATTCCGATTGACACAGGTGCTATCGGGACACGGTTGTTTCTCGAAGTACCTGTGTCGAATCGGAAGAGAACCGTCCCCAGCATGTCACCACTGTGACAGTGTAGAGGACACGGCGAAGCACACGTTAGAGGTGTGTCCAGCCTGGACTACCTCACGGCAAGAGCTCGCCGACGGCATAGGAAGTAGCCTGTCACTTCCTGCAATAGTTCAGGCTATGGTCGGGGAAAAAGAAGCATGGATGGCGGTAACAATCTTTTGTGAACAGGTAATGACGCAAAAGGAAACTGCGGAGAGAGAACGAGAAATATCGACCACAAACCCGATCCGCAGCAGAATATCTGGAGGGAGGAGGAGGAGATTCCTCCAAGATATCCATACCTCCTGATGAAGGCTTGGGTGACGACACTGGGGGGTGTCTGTCACCCACAACTAATGCCTCGAGGTGGCGCGCGTGGAGGTTCCGCGTGCCTCTCGTACCAGAGACAAGGTGAGAAGCAACAGCTTCCCTAGTGATGGAGCTCAATAAAAGCTACGCGCTACGTCTGGGCCATGGAAGATTGCGAAAGCCTTTCCCACAGCTCAAACGGCAAGGCGCTAAGATGGAACCCCGTGGTGGTTTTAGCCGGTAAGAGTCCGGCATAACCATACCGGCGCCCCCGCGCCGGGTGGTATCCATGAGGATTTCCCCACGTAAAAAAAAAAAAAAAAAAAAAAAAAAAGGTTAGGTTAGGTTAGGTTAGGTTAGGTTAGGTTAGGTTAGGTTTAAGAGCTATAGCTTTCCCGTGACCCCACCAACGCGAGGGAGCAGGAACACCCAGGTGGTTTTAGTCGGTATGGCGTCTTTAGCTGAGTCCGACATATCCTTTCCGCCCCCCGGCGGGAAGGAATCCATAAAGGATTTCCCCTGGTAAAAAAAAAAAAAAAAAAAAAAAGGTTAGGTTAGGTTAGGTTAGGTTAGGTTAGGTTAGGTTAGGTTAGGTTAGGTTAGGTTAGGTTAGGTTAGGTTAGGTTCCGCGGACCTGCTGGGTAGTCCCAGTGGGTGGGGAGGTGTACCCCAACGCGGCGCGTCCCCGGGTGGCGGATAGGGGAACGACTCCCAGAAATGGGAGTTACCGGTTTACCGGCGCGGACCAAACACTGGGGTGGGATGGGGGGGGGGGGGATTTAGAGCGGGGATGCCGTCCATCTTGGTTCCCGTGAGTCGGCTGTATGGGTCAGTTTCCTCGCGGGATGCCGAGTGGTCAGGTGCTTGGCTTGAGTTCAAGCTTGAGCTTGAGCGGAGGATAGCCTTCTTAGGCTTGCGGAGAGGTGTCGGGCCTTGGCGTGCACTTACCCTGCCGCCGGGCAGGCAGTGGGAGTTTTCTTCCCTGCCACCGCCCCAAAATCGTAACCCCGCAACATGGTCGCAGTCATGTTTTGCGATCTGAGCGGGACCGATAGGCCTTGGCTTGGTCGCCCGGGCTGCGAGGAAGACAACCTCTATAAAAAATTACCCGAGGATAAGCGGCGGCGCGGCGTAAGGTCTGGAAGGCTGAACGGAGTTTCAGTCGCTACCGCGTCCCCCGCCAGGGAAGTGTCGCTCCCCTGAGCGGGTTACGTTAGACTTCCCCGGTTACAGTGGGCACTGTCCGGGGTGACCCACCCTTCCCACTTACTCGTGGGATCTGATAATGAATAACTCTATAAACAAATCTAGGTTAGGTGAGACGGTAGGGAGCGGTGAGGAGGTTGTATGCGCGTCTGCGCATAGCAACAGTGGTAGGGCGCTAGAGCCTGAGGAGGCGACGACGCCTCAATTGCGGGACGCCTTCGGGCGTTTCAAAAAAGGCCCTTCTAAGGGCCAACCAAACGGCCCTTCTCAGGGCCAACCAAAAGGCCCTTCTCAGGGCCAACCAAAAGGCCCTTCTCAGGGCCAACCAAAAGGCCCTTCTCAGGGCCAAACCAAAGGCTCTTCTCAGGGCCAAACCAAAGGCCCTTCTCAGGGCCACGCCGGCGATGCCAGTATGGCGTCGGAGGTTTGCCGCCCATCACCGGGTAGCATGTTCCGCAGGCTGTCGGTCGACGTGTTGTCGGACTCCGACAACGAGTCGCTCGTTCCAGAGTCGGACGGAAGTTCGGCGATGGAAGCCGAAAGTCGCTTTCAAAAGCGGAAGCGATCCTTCCTGAAGGACGGCGGCGAAGGCTCCTCGGACTCCACGAGGAGTGCTAAGCCAAAAAAGAAGGCGAAGGCCAAAAAGCCTTCCACTGTGGTGGACACCCACGACGTGGGTCTGGCGGACGCCCAACGTCAGTTGGACCTCGCACGAAGGGCTCAGTTCCAGGAAGACCTGGAAGAGAGGGTCGCCGCGAAGGAGATGCAGGCGCAGGCCGCCCGGGCTAAGTCCGGGTACGGTGCGTCTAGCGTCTTATACGCGGACCACTCGCTGGCCGAGCTGGAGCGCATGGCGCAGGAGGACGAAGAGGAGATCAGGGTGGTCGCCTCTAAGTCCTCCAATCTAAAAGGGACATTCCAAAAGTCCCTTAAATGCAGGGCCGCCAGCATGGGTGGCATCGTCCGGGAGCTGGTGCAACGCACAGCCACCGACGAGACGCGGCAACTGCAGGCGAAGTTAGATCGCCTGCAGTCGGAGGTCAGCCAGCTGCATAAGAAGCTGGCTGAGGTCACGGCCCAGCCAACTCAAGCTGAGCCGAGACCTGCAGTGGAGGGCCCTTCCTCCTCTTCCAACCTTGAGGATGTCATCCGCAAGGTTGTGATGGAGGAAAGGGCATTTACGAGAGCCTGCCTCGCTGGCATCGAGGACAGGCTCTTGCCCGAAAAGCGCCTCCGACCGCCCCTCGCGGCGGACAAGAGGCCGTGCGAGCCTGGGCCATCCTCCCAAAGGGAGGACGCCTTTCTCCCTTCCACCACCCCGTCCACCCAGCCGTGGACGAAGGTGGTCAAAAAGGGGAAGGGCAAGGCCAAGAAGGCGAGAGCGGCCGCCGCCCCTGCCTCCCCAGCAAACATCTCCCCTCCCTGCCCGTCCCAGACGACCGGCAAGGGGAAGGGGAAGGGGAAGGGGCAAAAGTCGGCCCCTAAGCCCGCCACCGCTGCTCCGGCAGCTAAAAGGGCCCCTGCCGGTGGGAGAAAAACCCTAGTTTCTCCCAAAACCGCGGCCGTCGTGGTGACGCTCACCGCGGAGGCTGCGGAGCGTGGTGAGACGTACGAGTCCGTGCTGAAACGGGCTCGTACCAACGCCGATCCCACCAAGTTGGGAATCGGCGCCATCACGTGCCGCCAGACCCAAGCCGGGGCTCGTATTTTCGAGTTCCCGGGGGCCCAGGGCGGCACCAACGCTGACCTCTTCGCAACGAAGTTGCAAGAGGTCATCGCGGACGCGGCCAAGGTGGTAAGGCCCGTCAAGTCGGCGGCCCTCGAGGTGACCAATCTGGACGATTCGGTCACCAAAGAGGAGGTCGTGGCGGCGCTCGCAGCAATAGGGGGCTGCAACACCGCAGCGGTACAGGGTCGGGCTATCAGGCCCGGCCGCGGCGGCATGGGCACAATCCGCCTGGAGTGCCCGGTCACCGCAGCTAAGGCCGTCCTTGCCAAGGGACGGCTTGCCGTCGGGTTTGGGTCGTGTGTGGTCCGAGCACTTGGTGAGCAGCCTTTGCGCTGCTACAAGTGCTTCGGAATCGGCCACACACGGGCCCTCTGTCCGTCCAAGGTGGACAGGTCGGACGCCTGTTACCGCTGCGGTAAGGAGGGGCACATGTCCGCCTCCTGCACGGCCGCCAAGCCGCACTGCGCGGTGTGCGCCGCCAGTGGCCGCCCGGCGGACCACGTGATGAGGGGGAGGAACTGCAATCCTCCCCCAAAGAAGGGCAAAGCGCAGGCGCCGTCCCAGCCTGCCGCTACCACTGTCGTCCCTGAGGCTGGGACCTCGGTGGCCGACGAGGGGGGTGCGATGTCCAAATGATGGATAGGTCCGGACATCGCATCCTACAGGCGAATACTAACCACTGTAAAGCAGCCCAGGACCTGCTGATGCAGGCCCTGGCTGAGTGGTTAGTAGACGTTGCGGTGGTCGCCGAGCCGTACTCTGTCCCTGGCCGTTGGCTGGGTGATCGGGACGGCTCGGTGGCGTTGGTGTCGCGGTCTTCCACGGACTCCCCTCCCCTCTCGCTCTTAGAGAGGGGACCGGGATACGTGGCCGCCGCGTGGGGAGAAATAGCCCTGGTGGGGGTCTATTTCTCCCCTAACCGCCCTTTACAGGACTTCGAGGATTTTCTCGAAGTCCTGACCGCAGTAGTCGGTAGGGCGGCGCCGCGCCAGGTCGCCGTATTGGGCGACCTGAACGCCAAGTCGGCGGCCTGGGGCAACCGGGCCGCCTCTTGCAACGTCCGCGGGCGGGCCGTCGAATTTTGGGCGGCCTCGTCGGGCGTGTCCCTCCTAAATAGAGGGACGGCCCACACGTGTGTGCGGCAACGGGGAGGGACGGTGGTGGACGTGTCGTTCGCCACCCCCGCACTTGCCGCCCGCGTCGTCGGCTGGCGGGTGGAAACGGTGGAGACCTTGTCGGACCACCGATACGTGCGGTTCGACATCGTCTCCACCCAGAGCCCCCGGGGGATGGCCCGCTCGGGCCAGTCCCCCTTTCCACGGTGGGCTCAGATCCACCTGGACCGAGGGGCGGCCAAGGAGGCGGCGTTCGTCCAGGACTGGCTCACGCCTCCTATCAATGTCCTGGACGTCGACGCCTCGGCGGTCCGACTGCGGGAGTCCCTGACCGAGGTGTGCAACTCCAGCATGCCTCGGTCTCGCCGCCCACCTCCCCGACGCGCCGTCTATTGGTGGTCGGAGGAGCTGGCGGGGCTCCGGGCCGCCTGCGTGGTGGCCAGGAGGGCCTACACGCGGAGTCGACGGCGGAACGTGCGGGACGCGTCGAACGAGGACCTTCTCTACGCCTCGTACGTAGAGGCAAAGAAGGTCCTCAAGGCGGCTATGTTCGCCGCCGACGACGCGGCGAGGGCCGAAATGCTAGAGGGTCTCGACAGAGACCCGTATGGGAGACCGTATAAGGCGGCGCGGAATAAACTGCGCCCCTTCGGTCCCCCGCTAGCAGAGACCCTCGAGCCGGCGTTGCTGGATGGGGTGGTTCGGTCCTTGTTTCCAACAAGGACCAACTTCACCCCTCCAGTGATGGACCCCCCGCGGGAGGCGGCTCCGCCGGCGGAGGAGGTCCCTCCGGTCACGGGGGCGGAGTTTGGCGCGGCGACGCTTCGCCTCCGCGCCAAGAAAACCGCCCCCGGGCCGGACGGCGTCCCCGCAAGGGTGGTGGCCATTGCGGCCACCCAAATGGCGGACAGGTTTCGGGACCTCTTCAGCGCGTGTTTCACGGCTGGGAGGTTCCCGAAAACCTGGAAGGAGGGGCAACTGTGCCTCCTCCGTAAGGAGGGACGACCGGCAGACTCCCCCTCGGCATACCGACCCATCGTTCTGCTCGATGAGGTCGGTAAACTGTTCGAGGGGATCGTCGCCGGTCGGCTGAATGGCCTCCTGCGGGGGGTTGGGCCGAACCTGTCGGACGCCCAATTCGGTTTCCGAGTTGGGCGTTCGACAGTGGACGCGCTGGCCCGGCTGAAGGGCCAGGTGAGGGAGGCCGTGGAGTCTGGGGACGGAGTGTTGGCTGTGTCATTTGACATAGCCAACGCGTTCAATTCCGTCCCCCACTCCACGATCTTGGAGGCACTCCGGTACCACGGAGTGCCTTCATACTTGCGGGCCCTCTTGGCCAGCTACTTGGAGGACCGAGCGGTCCTCCTCGTAGACAAGGCTGGCCAAGTCCGGAGGTACGGCGCGGAGTCTGGTGTTCCACAGGGGTCGGTCCTAGGACCACTCCTGTGGAACATCGGCTTCGACTGGCTCCTGCGGGGATCCCTCCTCCCGGGCACGAGTGTCATCTGCTACGCGGATGACACTCTCCTCACTGCCCGAGGGAGGGATTTTAGGGAGGCGGCCAGTTTGGCCTCGGCTGGCGGATCCTTGGTCGCGGGAAGGATCCGCCGCCTCGGGTTGGGGGTTGCGCTGCACAAGACCGAGGCCGTGTTCTTCCACGGGCCTCGGCAGCGCATCCCTCTTGACGCCCACATCGTCGTGGAGGGCGTCAGGATCGGGGTGAGGACCCAGATGAAATATCTGGGCCTCACCCTGGACAGCAGGTGGCGCTTCGGCCCGCACTTCAGCGGGTTGTCAGCGCGCCTGCTGAAGGCGGCGAACGCCGTCTCGTGGCTCCTCCCAAACCTGGGAGGGCCGAAGGCGAGATGCCGGCATTTGTATGCCGGCATCTTGAAGAGCATGGCCCTTTACGGGGCCCCCATCTGGGCGGACTCCCTCCACAGGAGGGAGAATGCGACCGCCATCCGCAGGCCCCAAAGGGCCATTGCACTGCGGGTGGCGAGAGCCTACCGCTCGGTGGGCTTTGCGGTAGCGTGCGCTCTGGCCGGCACCCCGCCTTGGGAACTCGAGGCGTGGGTGCTCGCCAGAGTGTACGAGTGGACGGCGGGGCGCAGGGCGCTCGGGGAGTGCCCTGCCCCAGAAGAGCGGGAGGCCGTCCGCAGAGAGGCGAGGGACGCAACCGTCCAACATTGGACGGAGGCCCTCGCCACCGCAGCCTTTGGCCGCAGAACGTTGGACGCGCTCGGGCCAGTCCTGCAGGACTGGCTCGGGCGGTCCCACGGTTTCCTTTCTTTCCGTTTGGTGCAGGTGCTATCCGGGCATGGCGTCTTCGGATCGTGCCTGCATCGGATCGGAAGAGAGGAGACCCCGGCCTGCCACGATTGTGGCGCGGCGGTGGACACGGCGCAGCACACCCTGGAGGTGTGTGCGTCGTGGTCTGGGCCGCGCCGCCAATTGATGGCGGTGGTCGGGCAGGACCTCTCGCTGCCCAGCGTGGTTTTAGCCATGCTGGGAAGCGAGGAGTCCTGGGCTGCGGTGGCCTCCTTTTGCGAGGAAGTAATTTCGCAAAAGGAGGCGACGGAGCGGGCGCGGGAGGAAGACCCTCTCGCAGCGCCACTCCGCAGGCGACGAACGGGTCGGAGAAGGCGATTGCACGACAATCGTCTTCCCCCTCCTGGTGGAGGATAGCGGGAGACAGGCGCGGGGGCGTCTTCTCCCGCATTGCACGTATCCTCCACTTCCGCCGGGTGGGAATGACCGCGAGCACTCGCGGCTATTCTCGGGCCCCTCTCCCAGGGTGGGGAGGGGGGTGAAGGGCTCGCCGTAAAGGCGGGCGGTCGTCGGCGGGGGGCTGGATGGAAAGGCTGTGCCGGATTCCCAGTTCCCCTCCATATAGGCGATGCGGGAGTGCCGCTGGGTCGTTTAGTGGGTATACCGGTGGGGAGCACCGGGAGTCCCACATAACCCTTCCGTCCCCCGA
Source organism: Philereme vetulata (assembly GCA_918857605.2). Taxonomy (NCBI): domain Eukaryota; kingdom Metazoa; phylum Arthropoda; class Insecta; order Lepidoptera; family Geometridae; genus Philereme; species Philereme vetulata. The sequence goes on along the minus strand of OU975474.1, from coordinate 53,457 downwards.
CGGGAGGGTATGCATAAAGCATTTTTCCCAGCGTCAAAAAAAAAAAAAAAAAAAAAAAAAAAAAAAAAAAAAAAAAAAAAAGGTTAGGTTAGGTTAGGTTAGGTTAGGTTAGGTTAGGTTAGGTTCCGCGGACCTGCTGGGTAGTCCCAGTGGGTGGGGAGGTGTACCCCAACGCGGCGCGTCCCCGGGTGGCGGATAGGGGAACGGCTCCCAGAAATGGGAGTTACCGGTTTACCGGCGCGGACCAAACACTGGAGGGGAAATGGGGAGGTTCCCTGAACTGTTGTTGCGGCGTCGTCCTGCTTGGTCTCCCGCGAGTCGGCTGTATGGGTCAGCTTCCTTGCGGGGTTCTGGGTGGGTCAGCGCTTCACTGGCGGATTGGGGGACTCGGTAAGAGAAAGGGGAGGCTTCTCCGCGTGTCTCTATGAAGGTAGCATAGAGCACAGTGGATGAAGCCTGGCGGAGGAAGAAGCCTGGATGAAGCCAGGAGCTAGGTGGGACGGCGGCAGTGGGTCGCAGTGGACCTTCGGGTCGGTGGATGGCGGGCCTGCAAGGCCCGCGGCGCGGCAGAGAGTGTCAACACGGCCTCTCTGTCGGGCACGAGGAGGAATGGCGGCAGTTGGTCGCAGTGGGCCTTCGGGCCGGTGGATGGTGGGCCTGCAAGGCTTGCGGCGCGGCAAGGAGGGTCAATTCGGCCACCTTGTCGGGCACATTAATGCGTCTCCGAATCCCGTTGTTTGGTGCCTGCACAAGGGATGCATGGCTGGGGGGAACCCGGTTGGCTAGGGCACCACAAGGGGACCTCACCCCTCAAATAAGGAAAATATGGATACGGTGACTTCTGAAACAACTCCTCAAGTGGGTAGCAACCTAAGTTGTGAATCCCACGGCGCTCCGGCGTTCAGCCCCAATGTATTTGAGGGGGGCAAGAACCACCACGTGGGCTCCGGCCCGCGACACGACAACTCACGCGATAACTCGGACACTGATTCTTTTAAAAATGACGACCTTGGCAAGAAAATGGACGGTGATAATGTGGAGGAGAGGGCTTCTAAAGCCCCATGGCTTCGGACTCAGACAGTGAACCTGTCAGAGTCTGATTCCGATGCCATGACCTGGGAGACCGTGTCATCTCACGGCTCCGGGAGGAGGCTGCGCAAGCGGCACATGGAAGACAGGAAAGAGCAGGAAGACCAGGGTGAATCCTCACCGTTACCCAAGGTCTCCAGCACTCGACGAGGTAGAGGACGCCCGCCCACTACAGGGCAGTACGTTGGCCTGGCGAAGGCCAAGGCTGAACTCAACCGAGTACGAGAAGAGGAGATTCGGCTCACAGCCGAAAAGGAGCTCCAAGAGGAGCTCCAGCAAAAACGGAGGACGCAGTTCCTCAAGGCGCCGGCATCGGTGCCCGCGGACCGTGGCTGTCAGCTGAGCAACTGCGATGCCGCTGAGCTGGAGTCAATGTTGATGGACTCGGTGGACATCGTTTATGCGGTGGCTACCAAGTCCAAAAACCTAAAGGGCACGTCGGTGAGGGCCCTGAAGGATGCTGCGGACACCATAAGGGCATCCTTTAAGGAATCGCGGGCCCGCACAATGCCCGAGGAGATGGCCTTACTGGTAAAGGCGAATGAGCGACTCTCAGCGGAGCTGAAGGACCTGCGACAAGAGATGGCGCAGATGAGGGAGACCCAAGCTCGCGTGGCTGCGACCTCGGTTCCTGTTCAGGCACCAGCTCAAACGCCCTGCACGGAGGAAGTGATGCGGCAGATCATGGTGCAAGTGGGCACGATGGTGAACGCCCGCTTTGCCGGGATCGAGGAGAGACTGCTGCCCGGGCAGACCCGGAGGCCCCCTCTGGCCGCAGACCGGCGAAGGGAGGCCGAGGTGCGTTCAGCAGAGACCCCCACTCAAAGGGACTCTCCAGCGCCAAAGCCTGGAGCAAGAGCGGCTCCGAAACCGAAGCCTGCCCCCGCCCCTGCCAGCGCTGCAGCTCCAGCGGAAGACTGGCAGGTGGTGTCAAGGCGTGGAAAGGCCAAGAGGCGAGACAAGGAGCGTGCGGCAGAAGGGGCAAGACCCACCGAGAAGAAGAGGCCTGCCCCTCCAGCCCAAGTCCCTAGGCCGAAACCAAAGCCCTCCAAGGCGAGTGCGGCCAAGCTCCGCCCTCCAAGAACCGCGGCGGTGGTGATCACGCTGCAGGAGAAAGCGGTGGAGAAAGGTGTCACCTACGCCAAGGTGCTGGAGGCGGCCAAGGCGAAGATCAGCCTAAGCGAGCTGGGATTCTCGCCGTTGAAAATCAGGGTGGCGGCCACTGGGGCACGAGTGCTGGAGGTTTCCGGCGCGAACAACGCGGCAAAAGCGGACGTCCTTGCTGAGAAGCTCAGAGAGACGTTTCTAGACGAGGAGAGCATACGAGTCTCCAGGCCTACTATTACAACTGACCTTCGAGTCAGCGGCCTGGACGATTCTGTCACCCCGCACGAGCTAGCGGAGGCCTTGGCCGGGAAGGGCGAATGCCCTGTGACGGCCTTTTCCGTAGGCGCAATACGGCGGGGCCAAGCCGGGATGGGCACCGTGTTCGTGCGCTGCCCTACCGCAGCTGCAAAGAAGGTGATGGCCACTGGAGGCCGTGTTTTGGTGGGTTGGGTGGCGGCGCGGGTCAGTATCTTAGATGCAAGGCCCCGCCGCTGCTACCGCTGTCTTGAGCTGGGCCATATAGCGGCCAAGTGCAAGGCCGAAGTTGACCGCAGCGATGAGTGCTACCGCTGCGGTACAAAGGCCCACAAGGCCAAAGAGTGCACAGCCGCCCCCCATTGCACCCTATGTGCAGCAGCGGGAAAGCCGGCGGACCACCTCTCCGGGAGCAAGGCATGCGCCAAGTCCCCGTCAAAGCCAGGGGTCAGACGGAAGGCCAACGCGGCTGGGGCTACGGCCAAGCCACGTCCGCCTCGCCCTAACAAAGGGCCAGCTGAAGGCATGGAGGAAGGTTAATTAGTATGGCCCTAACCTTCCTACAGGCGAATATCAACCGTTGCGCCGGGGCTCAGGACTTACTCTTGCAGTCCATGGCGGAGCGGTTGATCCAGGTGGCGGTGGTCAGCGAGCCCTACGCGGTCCGTCCTAGGCCTGACTGGGCTGGGGACCTTGACGGATTGGTGGCGATCACCACGCAATCGCCGGCTCAATCTCCCCCTCTCGAAGACGTTGTGAGGGGCAGGGGTTTCGTAGCGGCTAGGGTGGGTCAAACCGTCATTGTGGGGGTGTACCACTCCCCGAACCGACCGGTTCGCGAGCTAGAGACTCTCCTCGGCGCGGTGGGGACCTTGATTGGTCAGACCCGCCCACGCCCCGTCCTCGTGCTCGGAGACTTCAACGCCAAATCAGCGGCGTGGGGGTCGCCGGTGACGAACTCGCGGGGCGGTGTCGTACTAGAGTGGATAGCCGAGGTGGGCCTCTGCGTCGCGAACCGCGGATCGGAAAGCACCTGCGTCCGGCGTAATGGTGAGTCCATCGTCGATTTGACGCTCATCACACCGGACATCGCTTCCCGCATTCGCGACTGGCAGGTGCTGTTGGACGTGGTAACGCTGTCCGATCACCGGTACATCCGGTTCAGCCTTTCCTCGACCCAAACGGACGAAGTGAGAGAGGTAGGGGGCGAGATAGGTCCGCGATGGGCCCTGAAGCGCCTCAACGCCGAAGTGCTGCAGGAGGCGGCCCTCGTCGAAGTTTGGAACGGCACTCCTCAGGAGCCGGATCCGATAGACCCGGAGGCGATGGCGGACAGGCTGTGCGAGGCATTGACGCGGGTTTGCGACGCTGCAATGCCGCGCGCGCCAGCCCCACAGCCCAGACGCCAAGTCTATTGGTGGACGGAGGAGATGGCCGAACTCCGGAGAAGATGTGTTAAGAGGCGCCGACTATACCAGCGGTATCGGAGGCGAAGGCGGCAAGAGACGGAAGAGAGCAATTCTCTGTACGCCGCTTACAGAGAGGCTACCGGGGTCCTTCGCGTCGCGATAGTGGAGGCTAAGAGGCAGGCCTGGGAGGAGCTGCTGGAGGGGCTTGAGCGCGACCCATGGGGCCGTCCGTACAAGTGGGTGAGGCAAAAGCTTCGCCCCTGGGCACCCCCCATCACGGCCTCGCTCCAACCGGCGGTGCTCCAACGAGTGGTCGATGGCTTGTTCCCCGGTGCTCCGGGGGCCGAGTTGACGCCTCCCTCGACAACCGCTGATCTCGCCGAAGAAGAGGAGAGCGAGTTTGGCCCTATTTCTGAGGGCGAGCTTGGTGCGGCTGTGCTCAGGATGAGAGCCAAGAACACGGCGCCTGGGCCTGACGGCATACCGGGTCGTGCGTGGGCTCTCTCCTTGAAGCACCTGGATTCCGCCTTGAGGGACCTGTTTGACAGTTGCCTCATGGAAGGAAGATTCCCCAGACGGTGGAAAAGGGGCAAACTCGTTCTCCTGAGGAAGGAGGGTCGTCCTGCGGATGAGCCCTCGGGCTATCGCCCGATTGTGCTGCTTGACGAGGCGGGCAAGCTGTTGGAGAGAGTAGTGGCTGCCCGCCTGGTCAGGCACCTTGAGACTGTGGGACCGGATCTGGCGCCTAACCAGTTCGGTTTTCAGAGAGGTCGCTCGACGATTGATGCCATATCACTTGTCCGCGACCTCTCCGAGGAGGCGTGCTCCAGTGGTGGCGTGTTGGTGGCCGTATCGTTGGACATCTCCAACGCATTCAACACGCTACCCTGGAGCACGATACACGCCGGTCTGAGGTACCACAAGGTGCCTCAGTACCTGCGAAGACTTGTCGGGGACTATCTCTCCGACAGAGAGGTAATCTTCCCGACGACTCGCGGGGAGGGTAGTAGTCCCATGACACGCGGCGTTCCACAGGGGTCGGTACTTGGCCCACTCCTGTGGAACGTCGGGTACGATTGGGTACTCCGGGGTGCTAACCTTCGTGGCGTTGGCGTAGTGTGCTATGCCGATGACACGCTGGTCGCCGCCCGGGGAGTCGACTACAGGGAGGCTGCGATGCTAGCTACAGCCGGAGTCGCGACCGTGGTGGCAAGGATCCGGATGCTGGGTCTGGAGGTGGCACTCCACAAATCCGAGGCCATATGTTTTCATGGGCCCCGGCGGAAACCACCTACAGACTCCACCATTGTGGTGGGTGGAGTATCTATTCCCGTCGGGACGACACTGAAGTATCTTGGTGTCGCCCTCGACGGCAGATGGAGTTTTAAGGTGCATGTGCGGCGGCTGGCCCCCAAAATACTGGGGACAGCCGGCGCACTAAGTCGCCTGCTCCCGAACATCGGGGGCTGCGAAGGGAGCTGCCGCCGCCTCTATACAGCGGTGGTAAGCTCGATGGCTCTGTATGGCGCCCCGATATGGGCGGGAGAGCTCGATCGGCAGACCACTGCCGCGCTGATTGGAGCGCAACGGGTGATGGCGGTGAGATTGTGCAGGGGCTATCGCACACTCTCTCACGAGGTGGCATGCGTGCTCGCTGGATCGCTCCCGTGGGACCTTGAGGCCGAAGTTCTGGCCTCGGTCTACTGGCGCAGAGCGCAGGCGCGGGAGCGGGACGAGCGACCGGCGCCGCAGGAGGTGGCGCACTGGCGCGATCAGGCCAGGGCGTCCGCCATCGCCACGTGGAGGGAACGGCTCCTCGCTGGGCAGGTGCAGAGGGGGCAGAGCGCTAGGCGATTCCTAGAGGCGGTCAGCCCAGTACTGGAGGAATGGGTCCGCAGGAAGCATGGGAGTCTTTCCTTCCGGCTGACGCAGGTCCTCTCGGGACATGGTTGTTTTGGGAGGTACCTTCATCGTGTCGCCCGGAGGGAAGACTCCCCGGCTTGTCACCAGTGCGGACACGCGGAGGATACGGCCCAGCACGCGCTGGAAGAGTGCCCGGGAGGAGCCGAGCCGCGGCAATCATTGGTCGCGATCGTAGGGACAGACCTCTCCCTATCGACCATTATACAAAAAATGCTCGATGAGGAGAGGTCTTGGGAGGCAGTGGCCTCCTTCTGCGAGACAGTCATTCTGCAGAGGGAGGAAGAGGAGCGGGAGAGGGAGAGGGATCCACTCTCTCTGCCGCTCCGGAGGGCGCGGACACGGAGGCGAGCTACTCGAGCCCGCACTCCGTCTCCGCTCCGAGGGCCTAGGGTGTTGGGTGCGGGGGCACCTGGCACCCCCTTATAATAGGTCATCGAGAGGTGGAGATGCCCTTTGTGTTCTGGGGCATCACACGAAGGTGGGAGGTCTTGTGTAGACCTCAACATGAGACGGGCCAGCCGTCAGGCTGGCAGCGACACTGACGAGGGCTGCGGAGTGCGCAAGCGGTCCCGCGCCCCACGTTTTTAGTTGGTGTAGGAGGAACACCCCAGTTTTTTAGTGAGTATGCTGCCACTCTGGCGGAGAGTCTCACATAACCACCGGCCCTCCCCCATGGGAAGGTGGTATCCATAAAGGATTTTCCTGGGTAAAAAAAAAAAAAAAAAAGGTTAGGTTAGGTTAGGTTAGGTTTTTTTTTTTTTTTTTTTTTTTTTTTATTATTACAGCTGCTCTCCACAGACTCAGTGGTCCGTGCTTTTTTTTTATTTTGGTATTTTTATTTATTAACTTTATTACTACTTATATTGACAAAAGCTTACTCAGTAAGGAAAAAGACTTATATTATTGACTCTATATAAATTTTAAGATTTTAATGTAACATATATATTTCTAAGTAAATTTACTTATTCTTTTGATTCTATATATATATATAAATTTTTTTTTTTTTTTTTGTTTTTTTTTTTTTTTTTTTTTTTTTTTTTTTTATAATTTAAATATAGGTTTTTGTTTCTTTCTATTGTGTTCTGTTCTTTTTTTTAGTTTGTGTTCTTTTCATTATGGGAATTTACTTAAAATTATTTTTACTTACAATTGAAATTATTGATTTACAACATTATGACATTTAATTACTTACAATTAATATATTATTGATAGCATTGACATTAACTTTACTATGGACTATTATTACAACTTTAGTTTACAAATTGGCACACCTCATCTCCTGAGCCAACTTGTCGACGACCGCTGCGTTTCGGTGCTTTATTGACATTTTAAGATTATACTCCAAGATCTTCTTAGTGGACGCGGCCATAGCTCTCTTGATGAAGTACCCTATTGCGTCGTTGTCATCATCGGTGTAGTAGGTACAGCTGGTGGTGTGCCGTGACACTGCTACTACCGCATGGGGAACGCTCTGATGTAAACCGATTGTTCTGCCCTTAGTTTGAACAATGATTACTGTTTCGAACGTTAACCCCTGCGCTTCATGGATGGTGAGCGTTCGCGAACCTGTGCCTTCACCACAGCCCTGTCCAATGAGGCTTTCCTTTTCGCCCTGAGTATGGACTAGAAAAAGCGTGTTGGGGAGCGTAAACGGTATTTGGGCACCAGTGTAGGTTTTCACCTTCAACGAGTGAGCTTTTAGGGTTGAGGAGTAAATCCCGGAGTAAACCTCACGTAGGGCGTAGGCGACGTCCAAGGGGTTCCGGTGTGTGCAGAGCAACTCCTGGCTGATGTTTGCTACCAGGTTTGGGCGGCAGTACCTCAGTTCGAAGAGATTTTCTCTGTCGATATAAGGTAGTTGGTTGACATCTCCGATGAGGACCATTTCTTTGGCATCACACAGCTTGGCAGCCATGACTATGGCTCCGAAGTGGTTCATGAGAGCCTCGTCAACCATGAGACGGTTGAATTTGTCGGACTCTCTGAAGCCATTCACCAAGACTGAAGCCATGGTGCGTACCCTGGTCTTGACAAGGCCACCAACACGAGGCGCTAGCTTCTCCCTTAGGTCGCTAGCTGCATTTGATGTTGTGGTGATGATGGCGTCTTTGTCAGCATCAAAGTGTCCTACCACCCAGGTTGTCTTTCCACACCCCGGTACTCCATTGACCCACTCAATTGTTGGCAGTGCCCAATCCTTCCAGCCGGATGCAGTGTCCTGATTACCCGATATGGTTTTCGCCATATTGAGAATCCTGTCATCCAGTAGGATCCTTGTGCACTTTGCGACAACAACTAAGGGATCTCCTTGTGGGGTATTGAACTTAGGTGCTCCGCTCTTGGTTCCCTCAATGCACATCTCCACAAAACCACTGGTCGCGTTGTAAGCCGCCATATAACTACCTGACATTTTTCCCTTTATGACTTGGGAATTGCCGTTGTTGTATATGGCAGCCTCTGCCTCCTCGAGTTTCTCCTCTAGCAGTTTCGCATTGCCCTGCTCAAAGTGTTGCAAGATGGTTTTGCACACTCCGAGGTTGACATCTGCGGTTGCTTTGGTGATAGCTAGAAACTCGAGGAAGGCGTTGTACGCGTGATCCTGTGGTGACGTTGCATTTACTAGACGAGGTGGAACGACCTGCCCCATGTCGGCTCTAGTTCTTTTCTCCTGCGTTGGTGCCGGTTTTGTTGGGATTTTGGACTTAGGTATTACTGTAGTAAGTGGAGCTTTGAGTTTCGCCTTTTTTGCTGGAGCTTCTACAAGTGCCTCTTTGTCTTTCGATCTCGTTGTTGGAAAAGGATTTCCTGACAGCCCCTGCAGCATCGAGCTGAAGGTGTCTAGAAATCCTTTGAGATGGCCTCCGACTTTGGCTCTCTTCTTTTGCTCCTGCACACTGCTTTGATGTAGTGCAGTTTTTTCGGCGGCTGCTTTTTGTTGGACACGTTCGGATCCGCTGATCGAGGTTGGCATGGGATGTCCCCAGCTATCGGTTGCTGTTTTTGGGTCGTGTGCTTTGAGGAAGTTTAGGTTTTCTCCTCTGTCTTCGTACACGACCACCTCGTGTTGTTCTGAGGCTTTTAAACAGCATAGCCGGTCTACGACTTCTCCCTGCTCATACCCGACCGTCATCGCATCTACACTTATTACACGGGGATCTTCCGCTCCTCCGCCCGTTTCTCCCAACATGGTGAGCATCGAACATGCCTGTGCGAAAGGGGTGTAGTTGCCTTCCAATGCGAGCAGAACGATCGTCTTGTTGTGCGATCGGACTAGTCGGCATCGGTGGCCCGCCACTTCCGTTTCAGGTAACGCGCTGTAAACTTTGCGCCTCATGGTCGTTTTGGATGTGCTCCCATTTACGAGTGCTGCCAAGCCGGGTGAAATCGAAAAGTGACTTCTAGTCCCGGTTCGGCAGAAACCTATTCCCAGCCGCTCGCCGGCGCTGTCCATGAAGAGTGCCACTCCTCGGATTCTAATCCCAGGCACTCCTCTCTCCCCGCAAGCGAGGAGCGTGCGGACAGCGACGCTTTTGGCTATAGGTTCCCGCTGAGAGCCGGCACTACTTGTGGCTTGGCTAACGGGTGTTGGTTGAGATTCGAGGGGCAGAAGATCCGTGTGCCTGCTCGTCGCAACTCTGAAGATCTTCTCGGCGAATGACAGAAAATGCGGTCTGCAATCGGGATCTGCAATGATGTTGTGCAGTTCCGATTCGACCAGGTTTCTGTCGATCCGGGCTTCTAGATCTATTCGAGCCGCTAGGAAACGGGGACAGTCGAGTATGATGTGCCATACTGTTTCACAGATTTCCGGGTCGCATTCGCATCCCGGGCTGTTTTTCAGCTTGAATCTGTGAAGATACTCGGCTATTCCCCCGTGACCTGTCAAGACTTGCACTTGTACTGGTGTAAATTTTGTAGAGCGAGTTATCCGGTACGCACTGTGGACGTCTGGAAGGAACCTTCTCGTTACCGCACCTGTGCTGGAGGTTTCGTATCGATCCTGCCATTTGCGGATCGATTCTTCACGAATTTTCCTCCTAACGTAAGACAGGGGGATCCTTCCGTAGTCCTGAGTGGTGTCCTCGAGTGCAGCAGCTTTCGCTAACTCGTCTGCTCTCTCATTACCGACAGTGCCTACGTGAGCCCTAAGCCAGAACATCCGGATCTCTCGTCCTCCTTCCTGGATCCTGACAATGTTCTCCTTTATGCTTCTCGCCAGAGGGTGGTTCAAGCTGGGACTCCGCAGCAGGTCGAGTGACGATCTCGAGTCACTCAGTATGCTAACTACGGGGTCCCTGCTCGAATTCACCATCTGAAGAGCCCTGTGCAGTGCATATAGTTCCGACTGGAAGACTGTGCACGCGGGGTGAAGCTTAAAGGTGGCGAAGTTTGACTCCTTTCCCTCCTCCCACTGGGTTAGAGCAGCACCTACTTTTCCGTCGATTTTGCTTCCGTCTGTGTAAATTTGGGGTCCGGTGATCTGCGGGACGGCGTCTTCTAGCAGTTCGTACTCCACGGATGTTAGGGTAGATGGATGGGGCTGTTCAAGATATCCCACTCGGAGTTCGAGCTCCGTCTTGGGTGGGAGATAGTCCTTCGCCAGACCTTTTTTGGCTCTGTATAGGTTCGCCGCCTCCTGGATCCTTAGGTCCAATGGCAGCAGACCCGACAGTGCCAGTGCTGCGGTGAGTGAGACCGTCCGGTATGACCTACAGACCTTTTGTGCAAATCCTCTCTGGAGCGCATTGAATTGATTTTTATTCATTTGCAGCTCTACAGATTGGTACCAGGCACTTGAGGCGTATGTCATAATAGGCTCCACCACCGCGATGTATATGGTTCTCGTGATTTCACTATTTAGACCCCACGTTACTTTCGCTGCGCATGCAAGCTGCTTGTAGATATCAGCTACTTTCTTGCATTGCGCGGACACGTGGGATTTAAAAACTAGGTTTCGGTCGATGATAAGGCCCAGAAGCTTTATCTCCTCAACGAGGTCCAATTTTGTACCGGCCATGAATAACTGTGGGGTTTCATACTTCAACTTCTTCGTTAGAAGCATCGCGTTGGTCTTATGCGGTGCGAAGTTGAGTTTATTTTGTTTTCCCCACGTTGCCACATGATCCAACGTTGAGTTGACAGACCGCTCTAGGCTGCCGACCGACTGTCCTGTGAAAACGAGAACCACATCATCTGCAAAGGCTTGGCAGTATATTCCATCCATCTCTAGGCTTTGCAGCAACGAGTCTAGGATGACATTCCAAAAGATTGGTCCTCCGATGGATCCTTGGACACAACCCTTCGTAGTCTCCTTCTCGTAAGCTGCTCTAGCGTAGTTGACCTTGATCTTCCGGTCTGTGAGGTACGAACACACCATCCGGTACAGATTTTCCGGACACCTTTTTTTAACAAGTTGGTTTTTAAGGGCTGGCCACCACGCATTGTCGAAGGCCCCCTCTATGTCCAGAGAGATTAGGAGTACGATGTTTTTCCCGGTTACTCCTTCTTTTATGTGCTCTATAAGGTCATAGAGGGCGTCCTCGGTTCCTCTTTGCGGCATGAACCCATATTGCCTTTTGTTTAGGGTTGGGAGTAAATGCCATTGGAGTCGACCAATCATGAGTTTCTCGATGGTTTTTCCAAGAACAGATAATAGTCCAATTGGTCTGTAGGACTTAGGATGAGTGTAGTCTGCCTTTCCTGGCTTTCGAATGATGACCACGTGTGCCACTTTCCAGTGAATGGGGAAGTGATTTAGCGACAAGCACTTGTTCGCTATCGCCATGAACACTTCCCTGTCACTTCGTATGGCTGCGGCGCAGATATCAGCTGTTAGCCCGTCTGGTCCGGGTGCCTTCTTGGGGTTTTGTGCTTGCAGCACCAACTCCAATTCCGCTGCCGTGAATGGTGGATCATCTTCCGAAAGGTCTTCAAGGGCACTCTCCTTCATCCGTTCTCGGAGGTTCGAGTGAAACGACTGGTCGGTACTCTCGGAGTCGTCTGGGTAGAAAGTTCTGGCTAAGAGTTCAGCCGACTGTTTTGGAGTTAGGGTGTTACCTTCAGAGCTTCTCAGGAGCATGTCCTCCTGCCTTCCTGACGTTTTCCTGATCACTCTGTAGATTTTATCCCACATACTCTCCTTTTCCTGAGTCGTGCAAAACTCCTTCCAGCTCTCTGTTTGGGCTTTCTCTGCGATGACTGCGTACTCCGCCTTGCATTTTTGGTATTCTTCTATAACCATTTTTACCCTGCAAGGGGCTGCGTTCCTGATCCTCCTCTTTTTCCTAAGGACCTCTCTCTTAAGATCTTCAAGCTTCTTCGACCACCACGGAGGCCTGGGATTGCCCGCCTTGCTTCCTGCGATAGGGATGGTTTGTTCGCAGGCTTCGTGGATGGCTTCAGTGTAGGCTGTGATCTTATCTTCGAGGTCCCTCGGGGTTTCGGACTCCAAAATTGAGACGGTGGTGATGTCTCTCTCTGCCAGGATGGTTTTTAGCAGATGTGCGAATTCGGTCCACTTTGCCTTCTTGGTGTTGTACTTGCGCGTTGTGATTGGCCTAAGAGTTTCTAAGGCCCTTCCCAAGCGCAAGGTGAAGGTGATAGCGTTGTGGTCCGAAGTCACAAGACCTCTCTCCACTCTCCATCCCTCGATTCTTCCGAGCAGGGGTGTGCTGCAAGCGGATACGTCCACTATGCTTGTGCATGCCCTACCCTTTCTGAAGGTCTCAAAGGTCGGAGTGTCTCCGGTGTTTAGAATTTGGAGTCCCTTCTCGTTCAGGAACGCATTGTACGCCTCTCCTCTGTCATCCTCAGATACGCTGCCCCACCAGTGGCTCCAGGCATTTATATCTCCCGCGACGATGAGGTTTCTGGTGTCCAACTTGGTACAAACTTTTTTGATGCGGTCCAGATACGGTACTATGTCCTGGTCCCCCTCTAGGTAGACGGATATTACTCCTAGTTTTAGGCCTCCCCCGATAAGAAGGACTGCCGCTTCGGTTTCGGTTACCAGCTGTGGGTCGTGTACGACTTCTAGCCGGTCACCGAAAATTATAACGGCTGCCTTCACTGGTTTTTGCCTATTTAGGGTGCATTGGATAACCCTAGTCCCAGGATGTTGTTTTAGGACGCCAGTCTTTCCGACGTACGGTTCCTGTACTAGGGCGACCGTGATGCCCCTATCCACCGCAACCTGGAGTAATTCCGTCGTGGCCAGTTTTGAGCGTTGCAGGTTAGCTTGGATAAACCTCAAGCCTGCCCCGCCCAAGTTTTGAGGGACCGAGCTACGGTACTGTGAGACGCCCTCAGCAATACGATACTCGGGACCGCGCTATTGCATCCCATTTTAGTCGCTCTGGGCACTCTTTGCTAAAAGCATTGTGCGCCAGGTTGATGCTTGTGCCGTGCGCGGCCGAGCAGTTTTTGCACTTTGGAGGGTTTCCCTCCTGTCTCCCCTTGCATTTCTCCCAGGAGTGAGCCCTTCCGCAGTGACTGCAGAGCTCGTCTTTCTCCCGGCAGACAACCTTAGTGTGGCCGAAGCCGAGGCATTTGGTGCACTGCACCAGTGGGGTCTGATCAAATATAGGTCTGCGTTGCATACCTATATAGATCTTTCCAGCCTCCACCAGGTTTTTATGGATGGAAGGGGAAACTTCCAGTACCGCATGGCACTCGAGTGGGTTACGTGCCTTTTTACGGTACCGCATCTTGACGGTGCTATCCTTCAAGTTAACGTTCTTTAAAATATTTTTATTTTGCGCCAGTATATTTTCTACGATGTCTCCGTCGGTGTGGTAGGATAGGACATCCCTGACGATGACTAGAGGGTTTGCTGCCCTCGCCACTTCCGCCTTTAGGCCCTTATCCATCCTAACCCTGCTCTGCACCAGGTCCAGATCTTCTTTGGAGCTACAGCTCAGGATGACCTTTTTGTTTTTGGCCTTCCTTACCCTGTCTACCTTGGCTCCAGTTTTCCTGGTGTCGAGAGCCACCCTGATCCTGTCGATCACATTTTCCCCGGTGTTCTGGGGGTTGTCTGATGTGATGATCAGGGTGTGGTTTGGCTTCAAGGGCGGTGGTGGCTTGGCGGCGACCTTGGCGTAGGTCAGCTTCCCTTTCGAGCTGCATCGTTCCTCAGCTTTGGCGAGCTCCGCTTCGAGGTTGAGGGACAGTGGTGGTGCCCTCATCTTTTCTTCCCGAAGGGTTCGGAGCTCAGATGTCACCGCTTCCATTCTCTCCGTTAGAGGATGCATATGCTCCTCCATGTTGATTAGAATGGGCTGCGGTGGCTCGGATGGGGGCGCTCGTTCAGCTGACATCGCTTTCAGGATGCCCTTCATCTCCTCCACTTCCTGCCTCAGGCCAGGTTCTGGCTGTGCTGATGGGGGTTTGGAGTCCATTTTCTCCATGGCTTTAAGGTTGGACTCCAGGATCTCGCGCGTGTGTTTATTGCTCTCTCTCCGGAGCTCATCCAGCTGATTCTGGAGAGATTCTACTCCTGCTTTGAGGCTCGAGTGGTCTCTCCAGATGGGGTCTTCCTCTTTCCCCTTTTGCCCGCTGGTTACGAGCTCTCCCAATGCTCTAACACGCTTGTCGAGGTCCTGGAGCGCTTCCGACGTTTCCTTTATAAGCCTATGGGGCTCCTGGGTCTCATACCCCTGCCAGTTTCGCACCGCTTGTATCTCCTTGAGCGATGCGCCGATGTCCGTTCTGGCCTTTGACATTTCCGACGTGAGATTGGTGGTAATGTTTATCAATTGTTTTGTATGGGCTCTCTCCACCCTTACGAGCTCCGTGGCGTGTCTCGTCCTTTCCCTTTCCAGACTGGTGATATGTCTGGATCTTGAGTCCGACAGTGAGAGGACTATTTCGTAAAGAGTCTGCAGGCTTTCGAGTGCGACGACTTTGCACTCCCTCTTCATATTGCCTGCAGACTCCAACGCGTCCTTCCCTTTCAGCAGCGTCTCGTTTGCCATCTTTGTGGCTAGGTCCATCTCCACCCCCGTTCGTCGACCCGCTTGCACGACGAGCATGCTCTGTCGTGGTCTGGGCCTGTTCGCGGAGGTGTCTAGGTCTAAGCAAGACGCGACCGAGTCTTCGTCGGACTCTACGGGCTTAGGTGGTGATATCCCACACTGTTCCCAGTTGATGATTTTGTCTGTGACCGACTCCACCGCGGACCGGTCTGAGGATGTGGCCAGGTGTTCGCTTGGCTCTTGCGGCGGTTTCGCAGGCGATGTCCTCTTCCTTCTCGCGGGGACCTTTGGGCTGACTTCCTCCGGCTGTGCTCCGACCGATGATGCCTTCTTCGCTTCGGGTACTGATGGCCGCGTCGACTTTTCTAGTTTTAGTGACTTGGCGACCGTTTCCTTCTTCAGTACCTTTTCACGCAGCGATCTCTTTGGTTGGAGGGTCACCTGAGGCGCCACTTCCGACTTTGGGACGGATCCGGTCACGGATTTGGCTGACATTTTTTAAATTATAAATACAATTTCTTAATTATAAAATTAAATACTAAGTTATTCTACTTAATACTAGCTGTAATTTTTTCGAGGTGGGTGTTGAGCCTCGCGTGACTGTAATTTAGCCGGCAATCAGACCCTCCTAGCCGAAACACAGCAGTGCTGTTTGGCGGCGGATTAGGGTGTGATGGTAGTACTTCCCCGGACGAGTCCTTGACAGTGACTCTTCTACCTTTACGGCTAGTATTATTTGTTAGAGTTTTACAATATTTTAATGTTCAGAACTTGTTACACCTGTTAATTTGTTACACTAATTACTTTAAAATTTTTTCTTACTGAGTAAAAGCCTTCTCGCGCGCCGCCGGTGTAGTGATGCTTGATGGTGATTTTGTTTTCAGATTTTTCTGCTGACGTGGGGTGGAAATTTGGAATTCCCTTGGAGCCAGATTGTAGAGCTCTCGACGCTGATTGCGGGGATACCAAACTTGGGGGGTCTATCTCCACTGGTTCCAGAGATATAGCCCGAGGGGGTTTTGGGAATTATGAGGGGGGTCGGGGGGGGAAGGTCTCGGGAGGAGACTGGGGGGGGGGGGGTTAGGTAGGGGGGGGGTATGGGGTAGGGGGGTAGGGGGGTCCCTTAGAGCAAGGTGGTGGGGGCTCCTGTGGCCGGTGGTGGAGGTACCTTACACCAGCGGTCCACCTCCTTCAGGTAATATGACCCCGGAGATAAGACTCGGAGGGGTGAGGTAGCCTTACGGCAAAGGGGGGGGGGGAAATGAAGTTGGGGTGGGGGTAGGGAAAATGTGGACGGGCCTGGTCTCCCCTTTAGAAGGAGTCCAAACTCGGGTGTCCTAGGACTTTGGGTTCAGGAGTTAGACCAAGGTTCACCTGAGGGTCCGACGAAGGTGCTCCGCTGCTGATGTTCCGCAGTGGCGCAGTCCTGAGGCCGGATCCGAAGTCTTCACCTTGGTTGTCCGACGTCACGCCTCGTGTCGACTGAGTGTAACTAGGTTACACGTGTGTCGACCACGCGGTGTGTGAGGTTGTTTTTCCTGATTTTCGGTACCTTGTATCTCCCTTTGGCTTGGACGGATTTTCAAAATTCCAGCTCCGCTTGACAGATCTCGTCGAGCTCCGTCTGGTGGTGGTGACTGTTTGAAGAGTTCTCCGTCCTCCTGTGAGATGTGGTGGTCCAAAGTCCCGGGCCCCCTGTTCCAAAACGCCTTGGTGCAGGATGTTGAAAACAGTAATCCTTGTGAGTCAAGCACTACTGTTACCGACGTTGAAAAATTTTTTGCGCTAGCTCAAAAATTTACAATATAATTGAATTTTTTTACGGAGCTATATTGAGTGTGTGGCGAGGTTGGGCTGTTACTTTGGTTAGGTTAGGTTAGGTTAGGTTAGGTTAGGTTAGGTTAGGTTAGGTTAGGTTAGGTTAGGTTAGGTTAGGTTGTAGGTGGCTCTTCGACGAGCACTTCCGACAGCTTGGTCCGAAGCTGGTGGACACTGCCTCCGCCCTAGGGCGACTTTTGCCCAATTTGGGCGGGGCCAGTGTTCCCACGAGGCGGCTGTATGCGGGGGTTGTCCGGTCCATGGCGCTGTATGGTGCACCGGTGTGGGTGGCGGCTCTGACTGCTCCGAATAGGGCGCGCCTCTGGCGCCCCCAGAGGATATTGGCGGTCAGAGCCATACGCGGATACCGCACGGTGTCCACCGAGGCGGCTTGCGCCTTGGCCGGAACACCCCCGTGGGATTTGGAGGCGGAAGTGCTCGCCGAAGTTTATCGGCGAGTGGCTGACTTCCGGGCGGAGAGCGGATTTCGCCCTCCGCCCGAAGACGTGCGCGAGTGGCGCGAAGCCGCTCGCCGAGCCACCATGGTCAGATGGTCGTTCCGGCTGGAGACTCCACGCGCTGGCTTCGCCGCCGTGGATGCTCTCCAGCCAGTCATCGCCGAGTGGGCAGGGCGGCAGCACGGGACTCTTTCCTTCCGGCTGACGCAGGTGCTTTCCGGGCACTGTTGCTTCGGAAAGTACCTGTACTCGGTCGCTAGGAGGGAATCGAGTCCCGCCTGCCACCACTGCGACTGCAGTGAGGATTCGGCCCAGCACACGCTGGCGGTCTGCCCCGCATGGGCGACGCAGCGCCGGGCCCTCACTGCAGTCATCGGAGCGGATCTCTCGCTACCGGCCGTAGTTCGCTCCATGGCCGGTAGCGACAGTTGTTTTACCGCGGTCGCTTCCTTCTGCGAGGAAGTAATCTCGCAGAAGGAGGCGGCGGAGAAGGCCCGGGAGGACGACCTCCACTCGGACCCGATCCGCCGCCGGCGAACCGGACGGCGGAGGCACGCTTTCCTGCGCCTCATGCCGCCCTGAGTGTGGCCGCGGGTGGACGGGATGGGTTCTCCCCTCCACCCGCATTAGTCTGGCCAACCGCGAGGGGGCGGGGTCCGCGTGTGCCGGACGTCGCCTAAGAGAGGTCCTTGAGACGGAGCCCGCGCCAGGAGCGGTCCGGCGCTGGGAGGGGTCCAGAAGGCGATAACTACCTGGACCCCTCCTAAACTGGAAGCGCAAAGAGGGCACACCGTGTGGTTTTGGTCGGTTCGAGTCCGACACACCGCCCCGCCAAACGAGAGCCCCGGCGGGGTGACGGTCCGAGGGGATTTCCACACGCTAAAAAAAAAAAAAAAAAAAAAAAAAAAAAGGTTAGGTTAGGTTAGGTTAGGTTAGGTTAGGTTAGGTTAGGTTGACGAGTTTTGGAGGTCTGACCCGATGTATTAACTGCCTTAGCGATCAGCCTATGAGAGCTACAGCGAAGTTCAATACATCGTAAGTTGCGGATTCACGAGGCGCACACATCTGTGAAAACGGTGTGTCGCTGAGTGTTTTGCGGACCAAGATATTGCATAAAGAAGCGGAAAGTTACAAGTCGGGATTTTTTGATTGAAAAACGGTTTGTTTACCTTTTTCAATCGAAAAAAAGTCGGCTTTGCGGCTATCGTTCTACGCACTTTCTTGTGTTAGGACATAGCGGCAATAATCAATTTTCGCGTAGGCTAGGTCCGGTTGCTTTTCCTATCAGGGTTTGGAAGTAATCGGATTTTTAGTAATTTTATGTAAAATTAGAGAAAAAATTTTGCACAAAAAAGTAGGCAAAGTTTGGGACTGAACATCTAGGTTGTGGTTTACCCCTACGGTCTCAGTAGGGGTGCCAGGGGATAGGGGATTTCAGCCCCTATTTGCGTATATTTTTTGCACCTGGCTGCGATACCCGGAAGTCAGCCAAAAAAATTTTTCAAAAAGTGTCTAGAGGGACCAGATTGCTATTTGGTTTTTTTAGGCGCTTTTTGAACTTTGTATGGGATTTCTCCGAGCCGACTCCCCCTTGACCGTTTTCTAACCAAACTCAAATTGTTTTGGGTGACAACTTCGGCGGGGGTCGTCGGATTTGGTCTAAATTCGGCAGAGACGTTGGCGGGGCCACAATGGCCACGTCTGAAGAGGGGGATGGTTCCCACCGCAAGTGGGACGAAGGAATTCTGGATTCTTCCTCTGAATCCGAGGAAGAGGCCATGAAAGTGACTTCTCAGCCCCAGAAGAGGGGGCATGTAGACCAGGCGGATGATGCAAGGCCCGATAATGGGCCAAAGGTTGGAACAGCCCGGAGGGGCAAGCCCAAGGGGGCCTACGCGGGGATGGCGTTGGCAAGAGCTAAGCTCCGAGGTTCGGAGACTTACCTCAGCTCCGACACTGACGTCGCCGCCGGCCCCTCCTCGTATAGGAAGGACTTCCCGGAGCTCCGCCCCAAGGGGGCAATGAGGAATGGGGGAACATCCTCCCCCCCAAGAATGATTTCGCCGTCTGAGGCTTTCGTCTCGTTTGACCCGGTGGAGGCCACCAAACAGGCGGCTTTAGAAATTATGGAGGGGGCCCGCAAGTCGAGCAACTTGAAGGGTGAGGTGTGGGGCACCATGAACCGGGCCTGCCGCACCATATTAAAGGCTATGGAGGACGTCAACGCCTCCAGGTCAGAGAGCGAGGAGATCCGCATCCTGAAGGCGGACAACAAGAGGATGCGGGAGCAACTCGCTCTCTGCACGGCGGAGCTCAAGGCCCTGAGAACCGCCGTCTCAGAGCGCCAGGCCCCAGTCCCACAGCAGGTGCGAGAGACTCCGGCCCCTAGGGCCCCCCCGCCGCCACAATCCGCCGCTGCGGAATTGGCGGAGATGCTTGAATGTATGAAGCGCGACTTGACGGTCTCCCTCGGTAACATGCTGAATGCAAGGATCGAGGAGATTGCCAGTCGCCTTCCCCCCGCGCCAATAATCCGCCCCCCGCTAGCGGCGGATAAAAAGAAGAAGGCCCCTACGGCCCCCTTAAGAGAAGTTGCTTCCGAGCCTGAGAGCAGGGCCAGGCTCGGAGATGGCAGGCCGAAAAGGGCCGCAAAAAAAGCGGCCCCGGTGGCCCCGGAGACCACCGCCCCGGCGGCCAAGACTGCCCCAGCAGCCAAGCCTGCCCCAGCAGCCAAGCCTGCCCCGGCGAGCAAGCCTGCCCCAGCAGCGGAGACTGCACCTGGGCCCTCGGGCGAGACATGGGCCCAGGTAGCAAAGAAAAAGAAGAAGGGAAAAGGGAAAGCTACGGCCATTCCCCCACCCCCCCCGCCGCCCAAGAAGAAAGCGGCACCAAAGCCGAAGGGATTAGAAGTCCCCAAGACGGCAGCGGTGGTAATTACCATGCGCAAGGACGTTGCCACCGACACCACGCTGCAGGCTGTCATGTCCAAGGCCATTAACGGCATAAGGTTGGAGGAGATAGGCCTGCAGCATGTCAGGGTCAGGAACTCGGTGACGGGGGGCCGAGTCATCGAGGTCCCTGGAGCAGATAGCGGAAGGGCGGCGGACAGCCTCGCAGCAAAGCTGCAGGTCCTCGTGGGCGACGTTGCCCATGTAAGCCGCCCTGAAAAGATGGCCGCTATCGAGGTCGCCGGCCTAGACGAGTCGGCGACAAGGGAGACCCTGGCGGCTGCCGTCGCCAAGGCGGGGGGATGCGCCGAGGCGCACATTAAGGTGGGGGGCATTCGCCCTACATACTTTAATGGTAGTGGGGTGGCCCTCGTGCAATGCCCGGTGGGGACTGCAAAAGCCCTCCTCAAGTGTGGTCATATCCTGGTAGGCTGGTCGTCTGCCAGGGTCAACTCCGTCGGACCAGCACCCATGCGGTGCTACAAATGTATGGGTGTCGGCCACGCGCGTGAGCTGTGCCCCTCAAAGGTGGACCGGGGCCAGATGTGTTACCGGTGCGGCGCAGAGGGGCACAAAGCAGCCGAATGCTGGGAGGAGAAGGTATGGTGCGCAGTATGCCACCATGCAGGCCTCCCAGCCGACCACGTTATGAGTGGACCAAAATGCTCCCCACCGGAGACAAAGGGAAGAGAGGCGAGGCCGAGACCCTCCCGCCCCACCCGACCCCCTCCAGCCGAAACAGCCGCCAGCCGGCACCAAGAGGACAACCGTATGGACGTCTAAATGCCAGCACACCAGCATCTAGACGTCCTGCAGATAAACGCCAACCACTCCGCCAGAGCTCAGGATCTGCTCATGCAGGCCATGGCGGAGTGGGCAATTGGCGTTACGGTTGTAGCGGAGCCATACTTCGTCCCCCCACAATCTAATTGGGTAGGGGATACCGACGGAGTAGTGGCGATCGTGGTGCCGGCGATGGGGGACCTCCCCCCCTTATCAAGGATCGAGGGTGGCCCGGGATTCGTGGCGGCCAGATGGGGGAACGACACGGTGCTGGTGGCCGTGTACTTCTCCCCCAATAGGCCGCTGCGGGAGTTTGACACGTTCCTGGGGATCCTAGGGGGGGTGGTCCGGAGGGCTGCCCCGAGGCAGGTTATGGTCCTGGGGGACCTCAACGCCAAAAGTTCGGCATGGGGTTCCCCCATTACGGACCATAGGGGTATGGCTCTTGGGGATTGGGTGACGGCAACGGGACTCGTGGTCCTAAACCGGGGCACCGCGAATACCTGCGTGCGGCGGACGACCTATGGCAGGGGTCGCGGACGTCACGTTCGCGACCCCTGCCATAGCTGCACGCGTCACGGATTGGCGCGTCCTGGAGGATGTGGAGACCCTCTCAGATCACCTGTACATCAGGATGAGGGTCTTCACAGCGGGGGTTTCACCGTCGCCCATCACGGGCAGAGCCAGGAGGGGGCGAAAGTTCCCAAAGTGGTCCCTGGTCCATTTGGACAGGGACAAGGCGAACGAGGCGGCCATGGTGGAGGCGTGGTGTGCTGCCCCACCCGTCACCCTCGGAGCTGAGGAAAGGGCGGCACAGTTCCGAGTCGCATTACAGACGGTGTGCGACGCGGCCATGCCTCGGGTCGGTCGCCTGTTCAACCGCAAGAGAGTATACTGGTGGTCCGCTGAAATTGCGGCCCTGCGGTCCACCAGTAACAGTGCCCGCCGCGCCTACCAACACTGTAGGCGCAGGCGGCACAGTGCGGAAGAGGAGGAAGGGCTCCACAGGGCCCTCAAAGAGGCTAAGGGGGCCCTCCAGGTTGCGATCGCCAAGGCCAAGGACGAAGCTCACGAGTCGTTCTTGGCTACCCTGGACAGGGACCCATGGGGGCGGCCGTACAAGGTGGTGCGCAACAAAATGCGCAGCGCTCCCCCCATGGACTCCCTGGAGCCCGAACTCCTCCAGAGGGTAGTCGAGGGGCTGTTCCCGCCACCTCCCTCGATCTCTCCCCCGTCGATGGTCGACCCCAGAACGGAGTCGGAGGCCGACCTCGTCGTTGCACCAATAAGTGACGACGAGTTCGAGCGTGTGACAGACCGACTCCGGGGCTGCAAAAAAGCCCCCGGCCCGGACGGCGTTCCCGGTCGCGTCCTCGCAGTCGCCCTGGAACACCTTGGGGACCGAGTCAGGCACGTCATGGATGACTGCCTGAGAGAGGGAAGGTTCCCGAGGGTGTGGAAGGAGGGGCGACTATGCCTCCTCCGTAAAGAGGGTCGGCCACAGGATTGCCCGTCTGCCTATCGCCCCATAGTGCTGCTGGATGAGGCCGGAAAAGCGTTTGAACGCATCCTGGCCTCCCGGATCCTGCAGCACCTGGAGACCGCCGGCCCGAACGTCTCTGATAGACAATTCGGGTTCCGGGAAGGGCGGTCCACGCTCGACGCGCTGAAGTCACTGAAGGACTTTTGTGACTACGCGTCGAGCAGGGGGGAGGGTGTCATCGCGGTGTCACTAGACATCGCAAACGCATTTGGCACCCTCCCCTATGGGGTGATCAGTGAGGCACTTCGATACCATGAAGTGCCTCACTACCTGAGGCGGATTGTTGAGCACTACCTAACCGAGAGGGTAGTGCTCTGGGAAAAGAAGGACGGGCAACGGGGGGAGAGAGAGATGGCCTGCGGCGTGCCCCAGGGTTCCGTGCTCGGTCCACTTCTATGGAACCTGGGGTACGACTGGGCAATCCGGGGGGAGCTGCTTCCACGCACACTCGTCGTCTGCTACGCGGACGACACAATGGTGGCTGTGCGCGGGAGCGACAAGCGCGAGACCTCCCGGAGGGCGGAAGTGGCGGCCGAGCTGGCGATTGAACGGATCGCCAGGCTCGGCCTAAAGGTGAGCCTCCCGAAGACTGAGGCTATAGTTTTCGGGGGGCGCGGGTGGAATCTGCCCGCGAGTGCGGCGCTCACCCTGGAGGGTGGAGCGGTCCAAATAAAGCCCCACATTAAATATCTGGGGCTAATATTGGACCGCAAGTGGGATTTCGGGGAGCATTTCTCAAGACTAGCTCCCCGAATCGTGGGCGCCGCATCGGCGCTGGGCAGACTTCTGCCCAATGTAGGAGGGCCGGGTTCCTTGTGCCGGCGGCTATATGCCGGCGTGACAAGGAGCATGGCCCTCTATGGGGCCCCAATATGGGCGGACAAGCTGTCCGCCCGAAATAGGGCCCTGCTGCGGAGGCCACAACGGGTCGTGGCCCTCAGGATGGTGAGGGCCTATATGACGGTGGCCCATGCAGCGGCCTGCCTCCTCGCGTGCACCCCCCCGTGGGAGCTAGACGCAGAGGTGCACGCAGAGACCTACCAACGTAGGTCCAGGGTCCGGACAACAGGTGAACGCCCGGACCCCGAGGAGGTGGCAGCCTCCCGTCGCGCGACGGAGCGCCGACTGCGGGACCGATGGAAGGCCCAACTGGAGGTCGCCCCTTATGGTCTCTGTACCATAGAGGCGATCCTCCCAACGGCCGACCTTTGGCTGAAGAGGGCAGTCGGCGCGACGTCGTACCGGCTCGTGCAGGTACTGACCGGGCATGGGTGCTTCGGTCACTACCTGCACAAAATAGGAAGAGAGCCGGCCCCGCTGTGCCATGAGTGCGGAAGTCCCGACGACACCGCTCAGCACACCCTTGAGGTGTGCAGTCGTTGGGACGCGGAGCGTGGCCTCATGGCACGCACCATTCAGCGGGTGGACCTCTCGCTCCAAAGCATTGTTGAGGCAATGCTGAGCAACGAGAGGTCCTGGGAGGCGGTGGTCTCCTTCTGCGAAACAGTCATTTCGCAAAAGGAGACCGCGGAGCGGGAGCGCGAGGAAGATCCTCTCGCGCATCCTCTCCGGCGCAGACGGCTTGGGTTGAGAAGGCGGCGTTTTGCTGCCAGACTCAACCCATAGTGGCTGCAGGTGGAGGATGGGAGTCCTCTGCCTGCGGTGATTAGCCACTGAGCGGTCTGGGAGAGGGCCAAGCGTGCTCGCCCTTCTCCCCTTCGGCGCGGGTAGCCCCGGCAACGGCTGGGGTGCCACCGGTGGACATCGTGGACTATGCCTTCGCGGGTTCCACGGTGTCCAACAAAACCGGCGAGAGGGCACGTCCGGGTGGTTTTTAGTGGGTAGCACTCCCTACCCCTCCTCACTCTGAGGAGGGAGAGGCGATGTGTAGTCCCACATAACCCTCCGACACTCCCATGTTCGGAGGGTATGCGTAACGCATTTTCCACCTGGTCAACAAAAAAAAAAAAAAAAAAAAAAAAAGGTTAGGTTAGGTTAGGTTAGGTTAGGTTAGGTTAGGTTAGGTTAGGTTAGGTTAGGTTAGGTTAGGTTAGGTTAGGTTAGGTTCCGCGGACCTGCTGGGTAGTCTCAGTGGGTGGGGAGGTGTACCCCAACGCGGCGCGTCCCCGGGTGGCGGATAGGGGAACGGCTCCCAGAAATGGGAGTTACCGGTTTACCGGCGCGGACCAAACACTGGGGGGGAGGGCTTCTCCGCGCGTCCCTCTGATTAGCAGAGGGCGCAGTGGATGGAGTCGGGATGGGCTGGTGGAGCCGTCCCTTTGTAGGAGGATAGCCTTTTTAGGCTAGAAGGAGTCGGGAGTCGGGCCTGGCGTGCACTCACCCTGCCGCCGGGCAGGCAGTGGGAGTTTACTCCCCTGCCACTGCCCCAAAATCGTAATCCCGCAACATGGTCGTGGTCATGTTTCGCGACCAGAGCGGGACCGATAGGCCTTGGCTTGGTCGCCCGGGCCACGAGGAAGACAACCTCTATAAAAAATCACCCGAAGGTAAGCGGCGGCGCAGCGTGAGGCCTGGAAGGCTGAACGGAGTTTCAGTCGCTACTGCGTCCCCCGCCAGGGAATTGTCGCTCCCCTGAGCGGGTTACGCTAGACTTCCCCGGTTACAGTGGGCACTGTCCGGGGCGACCCACCCTTCCCACTTACTCGTGGGACTAATTATGCTTTATGAAAATTCTTTTAGTTTAGGAAGCGATAGTGAGGAGGAGGAGATAGTGGGCGCGTCTACGCGGAGGTGCGCCGAGAAGGCGAGTGGTGAGATCTCGATCGATAGACCAGAGAAAGTAGTTTCTGGAGATTACATGGACGCTAGTAGTCTGGAGTCAGAGGTCGACTCCAGATTAAGCGAATGTGGCTCTGTAGATCCCGTCACCTCCAGGTTCTGGAATAAGAAGGTGGTCCGTGGTAAACGGCGACATACAGAGGATAGGGGCTCAGACTCTGGCTCAAGTGACGAGGCAGGACCGTCACGATTAAAAGTGCCAACCTCGAAAAGAGGCAGAGGTCGCCCACCAACAACGGGCAAGTATGTTGGCCTTGCAAAGGCACAGTCGGAGCTCAAAGCACTAAGGCGAGAGGAAGAAAAGAAGAAAGCGGAAGAGGAAATAGCTGAACAGGTGGCATGCAATAGGGCGAAGCGCTCTGTAGCCCCACCAGAACGCATAGAATTAGACGCGAAGCTGGCGTCAGACTTGAACAAGCAAGTGTTGGATAGCGTGGATGTTGTCTTGAAGGTAGCTAGCAAATCTGGAAACCTGAAGGGCACTTTCCAACGAGCCCTAAAAGATGCAGCAGCATCGATCAAGGCATCGGCTGGGGCGCTTCACGATCGCTCAATTTCGGAGGAAACGGCAAAGCTTCAAGCCGACAACGTCCGCTTGCGTGCAGAGATGGCTGACCTTCGTAAAGAGCTGGAGGATTTAAAGACCAAAGTGGCGGGGACTCCTGAGAGGATAGAGAAAGTTCCTCAAGGAAGTGTGCGCCACCCGGCACAGGTGCTGAGCGAAAGCCAGCTGTCATCTCTAGATGTTGGGAGCCAACAAGATGAACTGACGCGCTCAATAATGATGCAAGTAGGCAGCATGATAAGTGCAAGGCTGGAAGGTATGGAGGAGAGGCTGTTGCCAGAAAAGCGGATCCGTCCCCCTCTAGCTGCGGACAAGCGGAGAGAGGCCCAGTCTGCTGCAAGTGCGGTACCTGAGAAGACTGTTAATACTAGCACAGCTATTACTTCTCAACCCCAAGTGGGGAAAAAGAAGAAGAGGGAAAAGAAAAGAAAGGGGGAAGCTGCTAGAGTTATGGCAACTCAACAACAGCCTCGCGAGTTGCCACCAGCGCCCCAGGATACAAATGAGGGTTGGTCCACTGTGGCCAAAAGAGGGAAGAAAACTGTCTCTCAGGCAAAAACTACAGTTGTTCCACAAAGCGGGAAGAAAACAACTAAACCCTTGGTGAAGAAGTTGCGTGCTCCTAGGACTGCGGCTATAGTCATCACCCTACAGCCGGGAGCCGAGGAGAAGGGGATGACTTACGGCAGGGTGATGGCGGAAGCCAAAGAAAAAGTGGACCTTAACAGCTGTGGCATCGCCAGTATAAGATTCCGGAAGGCAGCCACCGGTGCAAGCATCATGGAAGTGGCAGGTGAAAGCAGCTCTGACAAGGCGGACTCTCTGGCTCAGAAACTCAAGGAGGTCATGAGCGAAGAGGTGGTAAGGATCTCAAGACCCACAAAGTGCGCCGAGTTCCGAATTCTTGGTCTGGATGACTCAGTGACCAAGCAAGAAATCGTCTCCGTTGTAGCGCAACGTGGAGGTTGCACAACAGATTCAATAAAAGTTGGAGAAATTAGACAAACCCACCAGGGTACCGGCGTCACGCTAGTGAGCTGCCCGGTTGTGACTGCCAAGAAGCTTTTGGAGGAAAAGCGTCTGTTAGTCGGCTGGGTATCAGCGCGAATAGAAATGGTTCAGCCCAGGGCAATGAGATGTTTCCGGTGTCTGCAAAGTGGCCATGTTCGCGCGAAATGTACTGCTGACACTGATCGTAGCGATGAGTGTTACAGATGTGGTCAAGTTGGCCACAAGGCTGCGGCGTGCTCAGCTCAGCCAAAGTGTTCACTCTGCGCGGCAGCAAACAAGGCGTCAGCTCATAGGCTAGGTAGCAAGGCGTGTGCCGCTCCCAGTTCTAGGCCAGGAAGGACTAAAAAGGTTTCGAACAACGAGGCCACCCCACCGTTGGTAGCTACCAGCTGCCCTCCGACACAAACGGGTAACCAGGAGGATCAAATGGACACCGTTTAAGATGGCTCTACGCTTTCTCCAGACGAATCTTAACCACTCCGCCAGCGCCCAGGATCTTATGATCCAGAGCATGGCGGAGTGGTTGATAGATATATCGGTGGTCTCCGAGCCTTATTTCATTCCTTCCCGAGACAACTGGGTAGGGGATATTGACGGGCTCGTTGCAATCACATCTAAGGGCGCGTCCTTCGACAAAATCACGAAAGGCCGCGGATGTGTTGCGGCCCTTGTAGGGAAAATAATGGTGATCGCGGCGTACTTTTCACCCAACAGGGTCCTTGCAGATTTTGAAGGGCTTCTAGTTGAAGTGGGAGCTTTGGTTGGTCGGAGTCACCCACATTCAGTGCTCTTCATGGGGGACCTGAACGCCAAATCGGTGGCTTGGGGTTCACCCGTTTCGAATGCACGAGGCGAAGTGTTAGAGGAGTGGGCGCTGGCTACCGGTCTTTTAGTCTTAAATAGAGGTTCAGTACACACATGTGTGCGGCGGCAAGGTGGATCCATTATAGACGTTACGTTTGCTAGCCCTTGTCTGGCACAACGCGTACGCAGATGGGAAGTCCTGACAGAGGCAGAAACATTATCGGACCACCGTTACATCCGCTTTGATGTCACATCTTTACCGGCAACATCGAATGGACTCGATAGAGTAAACACCCACAGAGACAGCCCGCGATGGGCCCTCAAGCGTTTAGACCGGGATGTGCTGGAGGAAGCCTCTATAGTCCAAGCCTGGTTGCCGGCACCAAATGGTCAGGCAGAGACCGACGTCACTGAAGAGGTCAACTGGTTCCGTGAGGCCATGACGAATATCTGTGACGCGGCAATGCCGAGAGTCAAGCCTCATACTGCCAGACGTCACGTGTATTGGTGGTCAGCGGAGATTGCCGGGAAACGTAGAACGTGCATAGTGGCAAGACGACAATACACGAGATATCGTCGCAGACGACGCCGTGATCAAATCGAAGAGGAGCAGTTGTTTGAACTTTATAGTGAAGCCAAAGCGGCCTTACAGCTAGCCATCGTCCAAGCAAAGAGTAAAGCCCGAGACGAATTACTTGAGACCTTGAATCGAGACCCCTGGGGGCGACCCTATAAGATGGTGAGGGGTAAGCTTCGCGCATGGGCACCGCCAATTACTCAGAGTCTGGAGCCACAGCTATTAGAGAGAGTGGTATCAGCTCTTTTCCCAGATAGGGAAGAGCACTCTCCGCCAGCTATGGAGCCGCCGCCTAACGATGAATATGTTTCAGAGGAAGAAGTCCCAGACATAAACGAGGTTGAATTTGGGATGGCAGTCCTGCGGCTGAGAGCTAAAAATACGGCCCCGGGTCCTGACGGCATTCCCGGTCGAGCGTGGGTACTGGCCTTAAGGGCCTTGGGTACTAGGCTCAAAAACCTTCTAAATTCTTGCTTAGGGATAGGGAAATTTCCGGTACAATGGAAAACAGGCCGTTTAGTGCTTTTAAAGAAGGCTGGGCGGCCTGCAGACTCTCCGTCAGCTTACCGCCCCATTGTTCTCTTAGACGAGGTGGGTAAACTGTTCGAGCGCATCATCGCTGACCGCATTAACAGCCACCTGAACCGTGTTGGTCCAAATTTGGACAGAAACCAGTTCGGCTTTCGTAAGGGAAAATCGACGATTGACGCAATACTGCGGATTAAAGCGGCCGCGGAGGAGGCAGTGTCCCGAGGCGAGGTTGTCTTGGCTGTGTCTCTCGACATTGCCAACGCCTTCAATACCTTGCCTTGGAGCTGCATTAGAGAGGCGCTAAAATATCACCGGGTGCCTTCTTACCTCCGTAAAATTATTGAAGACTACCTTAACGAGCGATATGTCACGTTTCAGGGTCAAGAAGGGTGGAGCCAGTATAGGATGTCATGCGGTGTTCTACAGGGCTCGGTCCTCGGGCCGCTCCTGTGGAACATTGGTTATGATTGGGTGTTGCGAGGAGCTACACTCCATGGTATAGAGGTGACTTGCTACGCAGACGACACTCTTGTCACAGCAAAGGGAAAGTCACACAGGGAAGTAGCTATCCTTGCCACGGCAGGAGTGGCCCAGATTGTTAACCGCATGAGGAGACTTGGCCTTGAGGTTGCCCTGAACAAGTCAGAAGCATTATGCTTTCACGGACCCAGGAACAAGCCCCCAGAGGGTTTAAATATAGTGGTGGGAGGAGTTCGCATCGGCGTCGAGACGACGATGAAGTACCTGGGACTCGTCCTCGACAGTCGATGGAACTTCAATGCCCATTTTGAAAGGCTAGCGCCTAAATTGTTGGGAACGGCATCCACTCTTGGGGGATTGCTGCCTAATCTGAGAGGGGCCAAAGTGGACTGCCGAAGATTGTACATGGGAGTCGTACGATCAATGGCCATGTACGGAGCTCCAGTGTGGGCCGACGCTCTTGATAGCCGAAACGTCGCTGTTCTGCGAAAGCCGCAAAGAGCGATAGCTGTGAGAGTGATACGGGGATACCGCACGATATCTTACGAGGCTGCGTGTGTGCTTGCGGGGTCAATGCCATGGGACCTGGACGCGAGAGTGATCGCGTCGGTTCACTTCTGGCGCAGTCAACAAGTGTTGCTTGGAGAAAATCCGGCGCCAATAGCAATAGAAAGCAAAAGAGACGAAATAAATAATGCTGCTACAGAGGAGTGGCTCAGGAGGCTGGCGCAGCCTAGCGCCAGCATAAGAGTCATCGAGGCTGTCCGCCCTGTCTTAAAACAGTGGCTCAATAGGGAGTATGGGACGATGACATTCCGATTGACACAGGTGCTATCGGGACACGGTTGTTTCTCGAAGTACCTGTGTCGAATCGGAAGAGAACCGTCCCCAGCATGTCACCACTGTGACAGTGTAGAGGACACGGCGAAGCATACGTTAGAGGTGTGTCCAGCCTGGACTACCTCACGGCAAGAGCTCGCCGACGGCATAGGAAGTAGCCTGTCACTTCCTGCAATAGTTCAGGCTATGGTCGGGGAAAAAGAAGCATGGATGGCGGTAACAACCTTTTGTGAACAAGTAATGACGCAAAAGGAAACTGCGGAGAGAGAACGAGAAATATCGACCACAAACCCGATCCGCAGCAGAAGATCTGGAGGGAGGAGGAGGAGATTCCTCCAAGATATCCATACCTCCTGATGAAGGCTTGGGTGACGACACTGGGGGGTGTCTGTCACTCACAACTAAAGCCTCGAGGTGGCGCGCGTGGAGGTTCCGCGTGCCTCTCGTACCAGAGACAAGGTGAGAAGCAACAGCTTCCCTAGTGATGGAGCTCAATAAAAGCTACGCGCTACGTCTGGGCCATGGAAGATTGCGAAAGCCTTTCCCACAGCTCAAACGGCAAGGCGCTAAGATGGAACCCCGTGGTGGTTTTAGCCGGTAAGAGTCCGGCATAACCTTTCCGGCGCCCCCGCGCCGGGTGGTATCCATGAGGATTTCCCCACGTAAAAAAAAAAAAAAAAAAAGGTTAGGTTAGGTTAGGTTAGGTTAGGTTTTTTTTTTTTTTTTTTTTTTTTTTTTTTTTTCCTACCCGTACCACCATCTCGAAATGGCACTAAGTAGTAGACTACATCCCCCTGACATGGGTGGTCAGAGTTTTTAATGAAACTCAAAATACGTTTATTCACTGCCCACATGCCATTGAGCTCTTACATACTGTCTTACAGCTATTTAATTCTAACAATGTTTTTACATTTTACTTATATCTATATATACTGGCTTACTGATATTCTATACTAAACAATGTTTTTACACTCTACTTATTACTATACAAATGAAAAATACGTAAAACTATTACAATTAATTTTTTACTTTTTAAGAATAACAAACTTTATGTTTCCTATTTCTTAAATTATTTCAAATTAATACATCTGAACGTTACCGAATTTCCTGGTTTATTGTACATACTTAATCTATTTATTTTGTATACCAGCTTATTTATATGCAATTTTTATATATTTTTAAATATATATAATTCATAATTTATCTACCTATTTATTTCTTAAATTTACCTGTTTTACTATTTTCGTACAAAATTCCAGAAATTTTGGTCTAGTGTAATTGTTTTCCATGAGTTTACTAGCATTATCGACAGCTACCTCACATTCGAGTAAGCATTCGGCTTCATATCTCGCTTTACCGTATACGGGACATTCAAAAATAACGTGCGTGCTTGATTCCGCCTTCTCTGGTTCACAGATGCACGATGGGTTTTCTTTACACTTAAATCGGGTTAAGTATTCCGAGAACCCACCGTGCCCCGTCAATAACTGAGTCGTCACACCTGTTGGCTCAAATTTTTTAATTATGCTATGGGCTTTTATTGCGTCTGGGAGGAATATCTTTGTGACTGCTGCTGTGTCGCCTGACTTGTATCTCCGATTCCATTCCTCAAGCGAGACCATACGGGCCTGTCGCTTGATGAATGAAACCGGACACTGGTCATAGTCAGGTCTTTTGCGTGAATTTAGGGCCGCTTGTTTTGCCAACTCGTCGGCTCGTTCATTTCCCTCCAACCCTGCGTGTGCCTTAATCCAGAATAAAGAAACTTCTTTATTCTGTATTCGGCTGGTCCTCAGGTTATTTCGGACTTCTATCGCTAAGGGGTGGAGGGAGCCTTGGTTCGTTATAGTCTCCAATGCTGATCTGGAGTCACTATATATTCCAAAGCTTGGCTCCGAGCGTTTGACTATTTCACTCGTGGCTCTGCATATGGCCAGGAGTTCGGCCTGATAGACAGTGCAAAATGACGACAGTTTTAGCTTGAGGGCCCTGGTCTCGGCTTTACCGTCCCAGAAGGATAGCGCTGCTCCGACCCTGCCCTCAATCCTACTGCCGTCAGTGTATATTTTTACTGCTTGTTTATCGTGTTTATCCACTTGTTGTTTGTCCATCAAGGTCTCGAACTCCAGGCGCACCTGCTCCGCCGGATGCCAAGTGTCACAGTATGGCGCCAGCCGCTCCACCTCCATGTCCCCTAGTGCTGTCTGGGGCACTCCCCTTCTTGCCTTGTAGAGGGTTGCCGCTTCTTGTACCAGGGGCAGTATCCCAGACAACACCAGTGCTGAGTTCAGGGAGACGGTGCGATAGGCGCGACTCAGCTTTTGGGCAAACCCACGTTGGACTACGTTAAGCTGTTTTTGTATGCCCAATTTCTTCACAGCTGGTGCCCAGACACTGGCCGCGTATAGGATTACGGGCTCAACCGTAGCTGTATAAATCATACGCGTAACTTTTGGGTGGAGACCCCAGCTGACTTTGGCGGCTCTGGACAGCTTTTTATATATATTAAGAGCTTTCCTGCAGACGTTTACTGTATGGCTATTGAAAGTTAACTTGTCATCTATTGTGAGCCCCAGGATTTTTATTTCTTGTGACATGTTGATGCCGATCCCGCCCATGCTCAGCAGTGGTGTGTCGTATTTGAGTTTTCTGGTAATTACCATAGCCTTGGTTTTGTGTGGCGCGAACTTCAGTTTGTTTTTGACACCCCACTCCTGAACATAGGCAAGGGTGGCGTTGGCTCGTTGTTGCACTTCTTGTGCGGTGTCCCCGTCGAACACCAGCACAACATCGTCCGCAAACGCTTGGCAATAGTCGCCGCGCCTCTCTAATTCTCTAAGCAATGGATCGAGAAGGATATTCCAAAGGAGAGGACCTCCGATCGATCCCTGGATGCAACCCTTTTTTGTGGCTTTCCTATGTTCCTCTCCAGCATATCTTACCAACACGCTCCTATCTTCAAGATAACTGTCGACAATCCTTCGGAGGTTCATTGGGCATTTTTCTTCTGCCAGTCGGGTTCGAATGGCGGGCCACCATGCACTGTCGAAGGCTCCCTCTATGTCCAAAGATATCATAGTGGTTAATTTCTTGTGATCTAGTTTATTCTTAGTGTATTGTATCAGGTCATAGAGGGAGTCTTCAGTGCTTCTCTTGGGCATGAACCCGTACTGGCGAGTACTTATCCTCGGGATCAGGTGCCATTTTATTCGTCCTATAATCATTTTTTCATAAGTTTTCCCCAGAACCGGCAACAAACCTATGGGTCTGTAGGATTTTGGGTGCGTGTAATCGTCCTTGCCTGGTTTCCTCAGTATGACGACCGTAGCTTCTTTCCAAATAGTTGGAAAAAGCTGGAGTTCTAGGCACTTGTTTACCAAGGCAAGGAACGTTTCGGCGTCTTGACGAATAACTTGTTTGCAGATGTCGGCCGTGAGACCGTCGACACCCGGGGCCTTCTTTGGATTAAAGCTATCCACCGCAAAACTAAGCTCTTCCACTGTAAACGGTGGGTCATATATTTCATTATCACCACAAACGTTTGCTCGGTTAGCTGATTTTCTAGTTTCACGGTGGTCACCGTTATCGTCGCTTTCCGGGTCCTCCGGGTAGAAGGTTTCTGCTAGCATCCTTGCTGAGTCTTTCGGGCTCATGACTATTCCGTCTTTTACCAGTGGCAGGTCCTCATGCCTTTTTGTGGTTTTTCCGATGACTCTGTTGATACCCTCCCAGACACCCTCTTTGTCCTGTTTCCCACAAAAGCTCCTCCAACTCTCTATTTGTGCCTTTTTTACCTCATTTTCATATTTTTTCTTTGTTTGCAGGTACTCTCCGACAACCATCGCCCTTCGGACTGGCGCTGCACATCTGATTCTCCGCTTCCTGGTGACGACTTCTCTTTTGAGCTTGGCGAGTTCTTCAGACCACCACGGCAAGGTAAGTTTTCCATTCTTTTTTAATTTTGGTATTACCTGTGTGCATGTTTCTTTAATTATATTTGTGTACTTTTCGACTACTTTATCTAACTCTTCTTTTATGTTGATTTTGTTTATTTCTATTTTGTTTATATTATTTTCTATTAGTAATTGGGTCAGTTTCTCACGAAATTGACCCCAATTAGCTTTTTTTGTGTTATACAATCTAGTGGTTCGTTTTACGTCTGGTCCGTTTACCCTTTTAAGGTTTAATTTGAATGTTATGCCGTTGTGGTCCGAGCCTGTCAAGTTGTCCTCCACTTTCCAGTCATCCACCAGGTCCAGCACGTCAGCAGTACAGGCCGTTATGTCCACGTGACTTGCGTATGTTTTTCCGCCTCTGATGGTGTAAAAAGTGGGCGTATTTCCTTCATTGAGTACCTGCAAACCCATTTCCTCGAGGATCCCTGACATTTCTTCACCCCTACGATCGACTATTGGGCTTCCCCACCAGGTACTCTTTGCGTTCGAATCGCCTCCCATTATTATCTTCCTGGGTCCAGTTTCTCTTTCTATTTTCTGAAGGTGCTCCAGGTATGGCCCCATGGGCTGATCCGGCTCAAAGTAAAAGGAGACCACGGTGATTTCCCAGGCGCTAGTACGGACTTTCACCACTGTGATGTTATTCGTGGTGAGTTTCGGGCACTGTATGACATTCAAGTCGTCGTCGAATACAGCTATTGCCGCTTTGACTGTTCCGTCTCCTGGGTTGGTGCTCTGGAAAATCCTCGCTCCTCTGTAGTCTCTCATCTTTCTTGCCCCGCCCACATACGGCTCCTGGAGCATTGCCAGAGTCACCTTCCTTTCATTAGCCTCTATCATCAGTTCACTTGTTGCTATCTGTTTTCTTTGAAGGTTCGCCTGGACAACCAGGTAGGGCTTTCTTCTGGTTGGGGTGCTTCCATTTGTCGTCGTGTTGGTCGTTGTGACGCCCTCAGCAATACGCTACCGTGGCCCTGGCCAGAGACTCCCACTTCCGACGAATAGGACATTCGCCACTAAAGGCGTTGTGGTCCGTTCTCTCTAGCTTTGCCTGGTTGCAATTCGTGCATGTGGGAGCGGCACCTGCAATCCACTCTGCACACTCGGACTTCATGTGGGGCCCCCCACAGTGACAACACTTTTCCACCGTCTCTTTGCATAGCCGTCTTCCGTGCCCATACGCCAGGCAGAGGGAGCACTGCACGAGCGGTGACTGGTCTTCCACTCTCACTCGCTGGAGGTCTATATGGACGGATTCTGCATCGACCAAGCGCTGCCAAGTTGCGGGAGGGACCCTCATGACGATGTGGTGCGTGTGAGGATTTCTGGTTCGTTTTTTAAAAACTATTTCCATCTTTGGGTTCGTCAGTTCTCTGAGGATTCCCTTGTTCTGATTTCTCAGAGCGTCCAGAACTTCTTCGTCGGTGTTATACTTTAAGACATCCCTGAGAATCACCAGTGGGTCTTTATTTCTCATGTCCTCGACATTCAGCTCTTTGGCTCCCTTTAGTCTTTCCTTGACTTTTTGTCTTTCCTCATCTGTTCGACAGCCCACTATTACTTTCCTGTCTTTTGCTTTTCTAATCTTTTCTACTGCAATCCCACTTTCTTTGGCGTTAACCACTTTCCTTATTCTGTCCAGGACTTTTTCACCAGATTCTCTCTCATCTACAGCAGTGACCACGACAGAGTGTAGCGCGGTCTGTTCCGGCCTCCGATGGGATGCCGCTGCGACGCTCGCATAAGATTGTCGCTGCTGTAGCTCTTCTTGTTTTTCTAGAGTATTTTTAAGTTTTTCCATTCTGTGGTTGTTTTCCTGCAGAAGTCTTGTATGTTCCTCGAGCTTCCTGAGAAGCTCGGTCTCTTCAGTTGAATTTCTTAGTGGTTTTTCTGCCTCTGGGATTACCTCTTCACTCATCGGTATCTTCCCACTTGCTCCTTCCTTCACCAGTTTATACAGACGGTTTAAGGCGTATGTTACTTCTTTTTTAATGTCGGTTCTTAGGTTTCGAGCGCTGTTTAGCTGCTCTGTGGCCGAGTCCAAACATGCCTTAGCCTCTGCTACCCGATCTGTGTATTTCTGGCTGGTTTTTAACGGTGCTAGTTGGTTCCCTGTCGCTTCCGTTGACACTTTAAGCGTCACCGCTCTTGGTTCAACCTGCGGGAGCGTCGTCTTTGGTTTTGGCTTATAGGGTTCCATCGCCGGTTTGATTTCTTTCGGAGTGGTCAGTGTTTGAGTGCGATTGAGAGATGAAGGTGCCTCCGATTTCCCTGTTTCCCACTCCCCTATACTCTTCCTCACACTTGTACTCGCAGTCTTGCTAGAATGGGCTATAGGAGTCGGGCTTCTGTTCATCTTTCCTTGTGGGTCTCGCGAGGTCTCTTCCACGGTTTTTGGTTTGATCGGTGTTCTTATTCCAAACATATTGACCGTGGGTTTTAGCTCCTCTTGACGCTTTACCTTCAAAGGGATTAATCAGCTGCTTAGTTTGTCTATAATTAAATTCTTGTTTTGTTCCAATGTGTCGGAAAACAAAATGTCTATGTGGTGGTAGGTAGGTTGTCGTAGTTAATGTTTGTATAAGTTATAAAAATTGTCAATAAAATAAGTTTGTATAAGTTATATAAAATGTCATTAAAATCCTAATCTAATTGTATGAATCAACGTTATGTACAACTTAAAGCTAATTATTGGTGAACGGTTTGTATAAGTTATATAATTTTCTATTCTAGAAATTTAATCTGATTTCGTGTCTTTTCTGTTTCAGGTCTCGTCACGGAAGCTTCAGCGACGAGCGCTGTCCCCCAGGTAAGTTATTCTACAATTTTCTAGTTTTGCTCTATGTAGAGTTTGTTGCTCTACCTAGGTTTGTCGTACAACAGCGCGTACGCTGTGTGTTAAAACACAGGTAAATAGCGAAAAATACAGAAAAGAAAAGAAAACGAGTGAATTAAAATTAAATATGTCCGACTCTACTTATAGAGTCCGTCTCTATATAGGCTCGTAGTCCTGCTGCCGGTCGATTTATCTAAAAAAGTCCCGTTAAAATCGGACGGCGGGTTCGTGAGATATGAAGCTTTATACTTTCTCAAAGATGGCGGACAAAATGGCCGCCAAAACTTGTGATCGCTGTATCTCCGTCAATATTACTCCCAGAACTTCGGGGTTTTGACAAGCGTATTTGTCTCGCGGCCGGCTGGATTCCAACACTAAATGTAGAGTCAAAAATTTTTGACTCTACCTAGAGCCCAAAATAAGTTAATGTCAGAGAGGGGGCAGTTGTGGTACCAGTTGTGAAAGTCCTGGTCCAATCGGACCACTCCAGCGTGAGCTATGCCCGTTTGAAACAAACCAATATGGCGTCCAAAATGGCCGTTTCTGGACTAACTTTGGCAGTTACTGTCCAAGTCAGGCCGTGTTTGGGCTTGTTTTAAAGGGCACAACCCACACAATGGCTTAGGTTGGTCCACGTGCTGATAAGACCCCCCCCTGATTTATTAAAACTAATAAAGACTAAATTTAAGACTAAAAATGGCCTAGCTCCGCGAATAACTGCCAAAAAATTCTGAAATTTTTCACAAAGCTCAAACTAATTATTTAAAATTTACTAAAAAATTAAATTAAATTCTAACCTTGAAATTAGGGGTACCTCGTGTTCGGTTAAAAACTTTAAAAAATTATTGCTCAAAATCTGGTTGATGAACCTACGTCGAAATTTTTATCTAATGTAGAGGACCCTAATATCTATACAAAATAAATTTAAAAAAGGCACGTTATCGATCGTTTGACCGAAATATAAATTTTTAAAATTTTACAAAAATTTAAAAACACTATAACTATTTGAAAACTTAACTTAGATTTATTCTGGAAGTGCCTCCGGGCTGCCCACGGCGATGTCTTGCTGTTTATGATGTCAGTTTACACCTGGCGGTCCTGGATCACTGACCTCGTGGCCACGTGGTTTTTGTTTTTCTGCTTATATTTCGGCGCTCCTGCGCGGGAAAAATCAGGAAAAGCAGAAAAACTATAGCTCACGTGGAGGCCTTTCCGAAGGCACCTTGAAAAGTGTAGGTCGCCGCTGTAGATCTCGAGGAAAATCCAGTTCAAAGTTTCAAAATTTTTAAAATTTCACTTTTATCGTGATAACTTCGCGGAAAAAACACTTAGCGCCTCAGCGTTTGCACGGCCGTGTGCGCCACGTGATTCCGCAATTTTCGATATATTGCACGACCGTAAAAAACACTTTTTCCAATTTTTGGTGATTTTTTTAGCGTGGAGGTATGGTTAAAAGTGGGCGCTCCGGAGTGCGGTTGGAGCCAGACTGGTTAGGTTAGGTTAGGTTAGGTTAGGTTAGGTTAGGTTAGGTTAGGTTAGGTTAGGTTAGGTTAGGTTAGGTTAGGTTAGGTTAGGTTAGGTTAGGTTAGGTTAGGTTAGGTTAGGTTAGGTTAGGTTAGGTTAGGTTAGGTTAGGTTAGGTTAGGTTAGGTTAGGTTAGGTTAGCGGAGGATAGCGGGAGATAGGCGCGGGGGCGTCTACTCCCGCATTGCACGTATCCTCCAATTCCGCCGGGCGGGAATGGCCGAGCACTCACGGTCATTCCCGGGTCTCTCCCTGTCAGGAGGGACGTGAAGGCCCCACTGTAAAGGTAGGCGGTCGTCGGCGGGGGATTGGAAGTAAAGGCTTTTGCCGGTTTCCCAATCCTCCTCCACGCAGACGATGCCGGAGTGCCGCTGGGTCGTTTAGTGGGTATACCGGTCCGGTGTGGACCGGGGAGTCCCACATACCCCTCCCATCCCCCAATGGGGGGGCATGCGTAACGCATTTTTCCCAGCGAAAAAAAAAAAAAAAAAAAAAAGGTTAGGTTAGGTTAGGTTAGGTTAGGTTAGGTTAGGTTAGGTTAGGTTAGGTTAGGTTAGGTTAGGTTAGGTTAGGTTAGGTTAGGTTAGGTTTTTTTTTTTTTTTTTTTTTTTTTTTTTTTTTTTTTTTTTATTCCTAGCCATATTCTCGTTCCTAATGCCGAAATGATTATACGCTTTGGTTTTATTTCTAACTACAACAGTTAAGGCTAGTTTACATTTGTCCCCTGACGTGTTCAAGGCCATTATTAACTATGATAGAATTTTACTATAAGGTTTTATACATTCTTAACCTACTTGTTTGTACAACTTACTTTACTACTGATACAATATTTCCTTATTTTATTACTTTCTTATCTTCTATTACACACAATTATACAATAATTTACAAACGGGGGGGGGGGGGGGGGGGTCTACGAAATTCTTAATCTATTATTTTATTATACAACTTATTCTACTTTTACTTGTTTAAACTGTTTTCTCTATTACACTAGGTTCTTATCTACTATTTTAACTATATTTCTGGTGTGTACATATATATCACTATATGCATTCCACAAAAAATTATCTATCTTTATTTGTTAATATTACTTTAGTTGCTACATTTATACAAAAATCAATAAACTTAGTTCTAGATATTTTACTATTAATTAATTCGTGTGCATTTTCCATTTTTACTTCAGTGCCTAAGTTCTGCTCTAGCTCATATCTCCCAACGCCAAATATGGGACACTCAAACAAAAGATGGCTTATAGTCTCAATTTTACCAGGCTCACAAAGACACGATGGGTCATCCTTACATTTGAACCGATTCAGATATTCGGAGAACCCACCGTGCCCCCGTCAAGACCTGCGTAAGTACTCCAGTCGGCTCTATCTCTCTAACAGTCTTATAGGCTCGGACAGCATCTGGGAAGAACAGCTTGGTAACCCCTGCCGTCTCCCCCGACTTATACTTACGATTCCATTCGTCAAGCGACCCCAGTCGGATTTGCCGCTTGACGAAAGAAACCGGACATTTGTCGTATTCCGGTCTAGTTTTTTGCTTTTGAGCTGCTTCCTTCGCCAGTTCGTCAGCCCGCTCGTTGCCCTCTAGTCCTGCGTGAGCCTTTATCCAGTACAAAAACACACTTTTGTACTGGTTTTTGCAGGCTCGTAAATTCTTACGAATTTCCACTACCAGAGGATGTACTGAGCTCTGATTCGTGACCGCTTCTAGTGAGGACCTTGAGTCACTATATACGCCATAGGTCACTTCTGGGCGCTTCAGGATCTCCCTGGTTGCCTTACATATTGCCAGTAGTTCGGCTTGATATACGGTGCAGTAGGACGGCAACTTCAACTTATAGGCTTTGGTCTCGGCATCACTGTTCCATAAGGAGAGTGCTGCTCCGACCTTGCCCTCCATTTTACTACCGTCCGTAAATATGCGTATTTCGTGATCGCTGTGGATGTTTACTTGAGCTTCGTCCTCCAGGCATGTGAACTGCAGATTCATTTGTTCCGCTGGGTGTGGTGTGTCCGCATACGCTACCATGGCCTCTACCTCCCTGTCCCCCGGTATTTGCTGAGATACCCCTCTCTTGGACTCATACAGTGCGGCTGCTTCTCGTATTCTTATGTCAAGAGGGAGTATTCCAGCCAATAGCAGCGCTGAGTTTAGAGAGACCGTACGGTAGGCTTTGCAGAGCTTCTGAGCAAATGCTCGCTGAACCACATTTAGCTGCCTCTGTATGCCCAGTTTCACGGTTGCTGGTGCCCACGCGCTAGCCGCATACATTATCGTGGGCTCGACCACAGCAGTGTAGATAATACGGACAACCTCAGGGTGAAGGCCCCAACTAATTTTGGCTGTTCTGGCAAGCTGCTTGTATAGGTTAAGCGCCTTTTTACAAACGTTCGCCACATGTGTGTTGAACGTCAACTTGTTGTCGACGGTCAAGCCCAGAATTTTAAAATCAGCTGACATGCAAATGTCGATCCCTCCCATGTTCAGGCGTGGCGTGTCGTATTTTAACTTCCTCGTTAGGACCATCGCTTTAGTTTTATGTGGCGCGAACTTAAGTTTGTTTTTCACACCCCATTCCTGAACATAAGAAAGAGCGGCATTTGCCCGCGACTGAACCTCCATTGCCGTGTTTCCGTCGACAACAAGGACCACATCATCGGCAAACGCTTGGCAGTAATCGCCTCGCTGCTTCAGGCCCTTTAGTAGTGGGTCAAGGAGAAGGTTCCACAGGATTGGACCTCCGATGGAACCTTGAACGCATCCCTTTGTGGTCTTCCTGATGCATTGCTCCCCGGCGTATCTGACGCATACCTTCCTATTTTGGAAGTAGCTGTCCATTAACCGTCTAATATTTATGGGGCAGTTCTCCTCCGCCAGCCGGACTCTGATGGCAGGCCACCATGCGCTGTCAAAAGCTCCCTCTATGTCTAATGATATCATTGTTATTAGTTTTTTACTGTTTAATTTGTCGCGAATATGTTGCATTAAGACATAGAGGGAGTCCTCAGTGCTCCTTTGGGGCATGAACCCGTACTGGCGTTCGCTTATTTTGGGGATAATATGCCATTTTATTCTTCCGATGACCATTTTTTCAAGTATTTTCCCCAGGACTGGAAGCAACCCTATCGGCCTGTACGATTTCGGGTCTGTGTACTTAGCCTTCCCTGGTTTTCTCAGTACTACCACTGTCGCTTCCTTCCAAATCCCAGGGAAGTGACCTATCTTTAGGCATTTGTTTGCCATTGCCAAGTACACCTCGGGATCCTGAGTTATGGCATGCTTACATATATCAGATGTTAACCCGTCTGACCCTGGGGCTTTTTTGGGGTTGAAGCTATTTACAGCTGCTTTCAGCTCCTCTAGAGTAAACGGTGGGTCATGAATACCATCATGCCCCGAACCGTTTACTTGGTCAGCTTCATACCTGATGCGCTGGTGATCAGCATTATCATCTTCCGGTTTGTCCTCTGGGAAAAACGTCTCCGCTAAAACTTCCGTAGACTCCCTCCGATCCAAAACTCTACCCTCTATGACCAGTGGTAGGTCTTCCTCCCTTTTCATTGTCCTCCCCATTACCCTGTATATACCTTCCCATACCCCTTCCTTTTCCTGTTTACCGCAGAACTCCTTCCAACTGCTTATTTGTGCCTGCTTTGCCATTTCCTCATACCTTTCTTTTATTTCCAGGTACTGTCCAACTACCTTGGCTCTTCGGACCGGCGCTGCCCATCGGACTCTCGGCTTCCTGGTGGTGACCTCCTTTTTCAGCTTCGCGAGTTCCTCCGACCACCACGGCATGGTAATTTTATTGCATGCTTTCTTTTTTGGGATACTAGTGTTGCTTGTTTCTTTGATTATCTCTGTGTATGTTTGTATTTTATGCTCTAATTCGCTTTTGCTTTCTATTCTATTAATTTCTGTTTTACCAAATTTATTTTCTGTTTGTAATTGGGCCAATTTCTCATGAAATTGACCCCAATTTGCTTTCACACTGTTATATATTCTTGTAGTTCTACTTATATCCATACCTTTTATACTTGTTTTCCTAATTTTAAAAGTTATCGCGTTGTGGTCGGAGCTCGTCATGCCCTCGTCTACCCTCCAGTCTTCCAGCAGGTTTAGCAGCTCCGTCGTGCAGGCCGTCACATCCACGCAGCTGGTATATAGCTTGTTTCCCCGTACTGTGTGAAAGGTAGGGGTATCGCCCTCATTCAGCACCTGCATGCCCATCTCTTCTATAGTGCCGGCCATTTCTTCCCCCCTGTGGTCTATCTTTTCACCCCCCCACCACGTGCTCTTAGCGTTCGCGTCGCCACCCATTATAATCTTTCTTGACCCTACTTTTCGCTCTATGTTCCTTAGTTGCTCCAGGTACGGCTGAATTTCTTGGTCAGGTTCAAAATAGAATGAGACGACTACGATCTCCCAGGAACAAGTTCTTATTTTCACCACCGTGATGTTGTTCGTGGTAAGATCCGGACACAGGATGACGTCCATCTCATCGTCAAAGACAGCTATTGCTGCTTTGATGGTACCGTCACCGTGGTTTATGCCCTGGAAGATCCTCACCCCTCTGTAGTTACTCACTCTACCAATTCCCCCAACATATGGCTCCTGGAGCAGTGCGCAGGCTATCTTCTTCCCGCTTGCCTCAAGCATCAGTTCTTGCGTTGCCAGTTTCTTCCGTTGCAAGTTTGCTTGGACTATTAAGTAGGGTCTTTCGTTAATTGTTGACTTTGTTCCAACCGGGACCACCTTAGCAATACGCTACGGTGGCTCGAGCCAACGCTTCCCACTTTCTGCGTATTGGGCATTCTTGGCTAAACGCGTTGTGGTCGACCTTTTCCAACTTTGCACTCATGCAGTTACAGCAGGAAGGAGCTGTGCCAACCTCCAAGTCCAGACAGTTTGACCTCATGTGGGGCCCCCCGCAGTGGCTGCACTTCTCTACGCTCTCCTTGCAGAAGCGTCTGCCATGTCCGTACCCGAGGCACAGCGAGCACTGGACCAGTGGCGATTGGTCTGCCACCCTGACTCGCTGCATGTCCACATGTACGGACCCCACGTGTGTCATACGCTGCCAGATCTGGGGGGACACCCTCAACACGATGTGGCTTGTGTGTGGGTTCCTTGCACGCTTCTTGAACGCAATCTCCATCTTATGCACCTTTTCGTCGAGATCTTTCAAGATGTCTTGGTTCTGGTTCCTCAGGGATCTGATGACATCTTCATCACTGTTTAGGTTAAACACGTCCCTGAGGATTACCATCGGGTTTTTATTTTTGATCTCCTCGACGTTAAGGTGTTCTTCCGCCTGTCTCAGTCTTTCCTTTATTTTTTGTCGTTCCTCCTCCGTTCTACAACCCACAATCACTTTCCTATCCTTCGCTTTCCTTACTCTCTCCACAGCTATCCCTCCTTCCTTAGCATTCACGACCTCTCTGATTCTTTGCAGGACTTCCTCCCCCGACTCTGTCTTATCTTTTGCTGTTACCACGATTGAATGTAGCGCGGTCTGCCCAGGGGGCTGCCTCCTGGACGTCGCTGCCACATTCGCGTAAGTCAGCTTTTCCTGTATTTCCTGTTGTCTTTCTATTGTCACCTTAAGCTTTTCTATCTTCTCATTGTTCTCCAATATGAGTTTTGAGTGTTCCTCCATCCTTTTTATTAACTCCCTT
Organism: Philereme vetulata; assembly: GCA_918857605.2. Lineage (NCBI taxonomy): Eukaryota > Metazoa > Arthropoda > Insecta > Lepidoptera > Geometridae > Philereme > Philereme vetulata. The sequence continues at coordinate 9,543 of OU975474.1, read as the reverse complement.
TCTTCTTTTCTATCTTCCCTGGGAAGCTTCCCCATTCCTGTCACCTCAACCGACTCTTTCGTTTGCTCCGGTTTCCCCCCTTCTTTCTTGCCCTTTACATTTTCTCCTTCCTTCACCAGTTGGTACAACCTTTCGATGGCCTGTGTGACTTCGGTTTTTATTTCAGTCTTTAGATTTTTTGCGTTACCAAGGTTCAATTTCGCCTTGGTTACACAGGCTCTTGCTTCCGTCAGCCGGTCGGTGTACTTGGCCTTTGGTCCTTCTGATGTGAAGGTCAAGTTCAGGCTAACCTTTTGGGGTCCCTCTTGCGCGGTCACCACCGAAGTCTTCGCCACCTGAGCACCAGAATCGGGACTCGTTCCGTCTTTTTTCGGTTTTGGCGACGTCTCACCCGTTGTCCTGCCTTCTTTCGGCTTTGGCCGCATGTCCTGAATCACCTTTTCTCCTTTCGGGATTGGCCGCGTCTCCACGTTTTCCTTATCTTCCTTCGATTTCGGTCGCATTTCCTGGGTCGTCTGCCTTGTCGTCATCTTTCCTAGAGAGTCCTCAGTACTTTTGGCCGCTTTTACAGGCGTGCGCATGCCAAACATCTCGTGAACCTCCAGGGGACACGTCAGATTGTAATAAAAACGCACAAGTAAATTTGTAAAAGTTGTAAAAATTAAATAATAAAATAAAAGAACTTAGCCTAACACTGTAAATATAAAATATAAAGATAAAGAGCAGCAATTTGTAAACTAAATTTTTGTTGCCGCGCAGCAGTCCACAATTATCAAAATAAAAGTTTGCTCTATGGTAGAGTCAGTCTATATTTACGACCGGCTAACGATTTATGCCTTGTACTATGTCACAAATGTCATATGTCCTATGTTTAAAAGAGTTCGTCAAGAAAATTTTTTTTTTTTTTTTTTTTGACTCTACCTAGAGTCAGTCTCTACATGTACTTAGATAGTCCAACTGGAGTACCTTCCCCCGCAAAAAACCGCGTCGAATTTGGTTAACTGGCTTAGGAGATACAAGCTTTACAAACTTTCCAATATGGCCGCCAAGATGGCTGCCAAAACACAAAAACCTGCACTGCAGCCTCAATTTTTGGCGCAGAAAGCTCGCGTTTGGACTCCCGTGATGGTCTGGCCGCAAGCTATCGTTTCCCGGTGTCAAAATGATATGTAAGTTTTTGCTCTATGTAGAGCCTTTTACCTGGTAATTGGATAGCGGCAGCCGAGACCACTATACCACAAAAAACGCCGAACAAATCCGACCTCAAATACCAGAGTTATCCAACTTTTCCCCTTTTCAATATGGCTGCCAATATGGCCGCCCCGAGTCCAAAATCGTCAGTTTTGGACGTAAATAATTCGAGTTTGGGCTCGTTGGATAGGTCTTTTTATGACCAGTCTTATTTTTATATAAGTGTGACGAAAACTATCACCCAGATTTTTAAAATTTCAAAAAACTATTAAATTATTACAAAAAATGGCCTATAAAATACAATTTTGAACAAAAAATTCTGAATTTTGGAAAATGCACTTTTAAAATTAACTTACTTATTTTACCTAACTCACTTTTACTCTAACTATTGTTTTTAGGGTACCTCGTGGTCACCCTAAATTTTCAAAAAATTTTAATTAAAAAACCAGCTGATGAAGCTACCCTGAAATTTTTTATGTAAGTTGAGAACCTCGAAAACTATAAAATAATTAATTAAAAAATATATGTAACAGCTCTATCTAACGAGTAATTAAATTTAGAAAAAATGCAAAAATTTTAAAAGTCTGTAACTCGGTGAAAAATAACTTTTTTGAAAAACTTGAAACGCCTCCCTGCTCAGCTCGATGGTGTCCTTCTGGCCCTGTAGTCCTTTTTTGTCCTGCAGCCCTGGATCAATGACCTCGTGGCCACGTGGTTTCTATTTTTTTGGCTTTATTTCCGCGCTCCTGCGCGGAAAAAATCCAAAAAAGGTGCCAACGCGTGGAGTCCCCAGAGGGCCTCCTCGGGGTAATATAAAATATATGGGTCACCGCTGAAAAACGGGCAGCGTTTCACTTTTAAACTTTGAATTTTTTCAAAATATCACTTTTTTGCGAATATCTTCGCCACAATTTCACTTTTTCAAAAATAAATTTCACAAACAGATGCGCCCTGTGATTCCGCAAATTTTGGTGTATCGCACTGTACTTAAAAACGACTTTTACTATTTTTTACGATTTTTTTTGCGTAGAGTCACACGTGTTTATGGCCGCTCCGGGGTGCGGTTGGAGCGGGAATGGTTAGGTTAGGTTAGGTTAGGTTAGCCCTTTTCTTGGCAAAAAAAAAAAATCTTAAATTACTGTTTTTTTTTCAAATTATATCTTTTTATATGAACATAGAATACTGGGAAAAATAATAAAAAAAATCATAAAGTTTTGTTTCTAGAGATACCTTCCGTATCCCGTGAGATACATTGCCATGTTCGTAAGGAATGACCATCTCAGGCGAATGTATCTCACGAGGCACACTGCCAAAAAGAGGTAATAATACAAATGGTATATAAAATAATTATTTTTAATTAATGAGATCATATATTTGTACTTAACAAGACTTTACTGGTGGTGAAAACTATAAAAACAATTTCTGTCGGGTACTAAGCATAATCTGACTCCACACTTAGTACATGACACAGTGGTTTGACCTTTGATACATAGTTTGCACCTGCACCCAAAAGTCGCGAAATGGCCAAGTTGGTCACTGCGAATTTCTGTAGTTGGCCTTGGAGCAACTGGTGCCTTTATTAGTTTTGATGGGGTTGGGCCCTTCACATTGTCCGTGTGTTTCGTGGTGGTTCTGTGGCGTAATAATAAGTTTTTGGTAATGCTGTACCTGAATTTCTTTAGACTTATTATTTTTCTGTATCTAAATTCTCGGGACCAATAGTCTGTATACGAAGGCATATCAATTATTCCCATTAGCAGATTTATTGCAACAAAGTCTTTTATGTCTTCGACTGTAAAATTCAACGATCTATTAGTTTGTTGAGTAGAATATAAGTTGGTTTGTTCCTTTATGTAGTTTAAAATGTCGTCAGTAAAAAAGCTGGAAAAATATTGAAATGGATCCTTGAGACATGCCTCTTCTTGTAAATCATTATTGGCTATTTCTGCTCGATGACGGAATCGTTGTCCAGTCCATCGAAAATTGAGAGGTTGCACTTTTACTCTCGCTAGCTGAGGACGACGTGCTATAACCAATCTTGGTCTAATTGCTCTGGCACGTGTTGATGTTAAAGGAGTAGCTGGAGACTGTGGAGCTGTAGGAGTCGGAGCCTGCTGTGGAGTCGCTACAAATTGCTTCATATTTTGCGCAGCTAGTGGAGTGAGTGGAGATGCCAGTAATGGTGACGCAGTGACTGCTTCTTGGACATCAACTATTTCATCGTCGGATAGCAGGTTGAGATTTTCCATCGACGATGGTAGTGAAGGCACTGGTGATGATTCTTCGTCTGCCCTACGTCGAATTGGAAACTGCCGGATTTCATTTTCAGACTCCGTCGACGAATCGTCATTCGACGATTTTCTGCCTGATTTTGGGATAAGCGCACAAAGCATTCTGCCTCTTGCAAAGGATTGCTGTACTCCGCCCTAAGATAAACAAGCTTAATTAACCCTCCATGCTAAGCAAAAATCAAAACCATAAACATTCCATAAAAAGACCAGAAACCAACAACCAAATTTCAGAGACAAGAGCATACAGTATACCTACCAAGACTAAAAGTATGTACAGACCTGTAGCCATGTATAAAAATCGATTTTGTCTCGACCGGGAATCGAACCCGGAACCTTTTATGGTTTAGCTTAACACCATCACCACATTCACCAACAAGCCACCATCAAAGTTATTAACACAAAACAATAAAAATAAAAACACCATAAACGTGGCAGTGTGCACTACATGATACATTACACCAAAACATAAAAAACCAGTAAACATGGCCATGTGCACTGCGAGATACATAGCAATTTGGCTCTAGTTTACTAAACCAAATATACAGTTTTGCATCAAAATTCACTTAATTGACACGTATACAATAATGTACTTTATTGTGATATGCATAATTATTATATTATTGAGTAAAAACAACATAAAATATCAATTTTCTTACCTTTTTCGGCGGGATTGCTTTGAGTCGGTTCATCATTTTGATTTTGAATGAAAAACGGTTATGTCAAACTGACATGACATGACGTAAATGCGTTCAGAAACAGTTACTTTCTAAAACAGTAGGAACGTTCGGTTTCAAGTAATAATATTTTTCTTGGTATGATTTTTCAAAGTTGACTGTATCTGACAGTGCACTCCGTCAAGAAAAGGGTTAGGTTAGGTTAGGTTAGGTTAGGTTAGGTTAGGTTAGGTTAGGTTAGGTTAGGTTAGGTTAGGTTAGGTTAGGTTAGGTTAGGTTAGGTTAGGTTAGGTTCCGCAAGGGTGGTGGCCATTGCGGCCACCCAAATGGCGGACAGGTTTCGGGACCTCTTCAGCGCGTGTTTCACGGCTGGGAGGTTCCCGAAAGCCTGGAAGGAGGGGCAACTGTGCCTCCTCCGTAAGGAGAGACGACCGGCAGACTCCCCCTCGGCATACCGACCCATCGTTCTGCTCGATGAGGTCGGTAAACTGTTCGAGGGGATCGTCGCCGGTCGGCTGAATGGCCTCCTGCGGGGGGTTGGGCCGAACCTGTCGGACGCCCAATTCGGTTTCCGAGTTGGGCGTTCGACAGTGGACGCGCTGGCCCGGCTGAAGGGCCAGGTGAGGGAGGCCGTGGAGTCCGGGGACGGAGTGTTGGCTGTGTCATTTGACATAGCCAACGCGTTCAATTCCGTCCCCCACTCCACGATCTTGGAGGCACTCCGGTACCACGGAGTGCCTTCATACTTGCGGGCCCTCTTGGCCAGCTACTTGGAGGACCGAGCGGTCCTCCTCGTAGACAAGGCTGGCCAAGTCCGGAGGTACGGCGCGGAGTCTGGTGTTCCACAGGGGTCGGTCCTAGGACCACTCCTGTGGAACATCGGCTTCGACTGGCTCCTGCGGGGATCCCTCCTCCCGGGCACGAGTGTCATCTGCTACGCGGATGACACTCTCCTCACTGCCCGGGGGAGGGATTTTAGGGAGGCGGCCAGTTTGGCCTCGGCTGGCGGATCCTTGGTCGCGGGAAGGATCCGCCGCCTCGGGTTGGGGGTTGCGCTGCACAAGACCGAGGCCGTGTTCTTCCACGGGCCTCGGCAGCGCATCCCTCTTGACGCCCACATCGTCGTGGAGGGCGTCAGGATCGGGGTGAGGACCCAGATGAAATATCTGGGCCTCACCCTGGACAGCAGGTGGCGCTTCGGCCCGCACTTCAGCGGGTTGTCAGCGCGCCTGCTGAAGGCGGCGAACGCCCTCTCGTGGCTCCTCCCAAACCTGGGAGGGCCGAAGGCGAGATGCCGGCATTTGTATGCCGGCATCTTGAAGAGCATGGCCCTTTACGGGGCCCCCATCTGGGCGGACTCCCTCCACAGGAGGAAGAATGCGACCGCCATCCGCAGGCCCCAAAGGGCCATTGCACTGCGGGTGGCGAGAGCCTACCGCTCGGTGGGCTTTGCGGTAGCGTGCGCTCTGGCCGGCACCCCGCCTTGAGAACTCGAGGCGTGGGTGCTCGCCAGAGTGTACGAGTGGACGGCGGGGCGCAGGGCGCTCGGGGAGTGCCCTGCCCCAGAAGAGCGGGAGGCCGTCCGCAGAGAGGCGAGGGACGCAACCGTCCAACATTGGACGGAGGCCCTCGCCACCGCAGCCTTTGGCCGCAGAACGTTGGACGCGCTCGGGCCAGTCCTGCAGGACTGGCTCGGGCGGTCCCACGGTTTCCTTTCTTTCCGTCTGGTGCAGGTGCTATCCGGGCATGGCGTCTTCGGATCGTGCCTGCATCGGATCGGAAGAGAGGAGACCCCGGCCTGCCACGATTGTGGCGCGGCGGTGGACACGGCGCAGCACACCCTGGAGGTGTGTGCGTCGTGGTCTGGGCCGCGCCGCCAATTGATGGCGGTGGTCGGGCAGGACCTCTCGCTGCCCAGCGTGGTTTTAGCCATGCTGGGAAGCGAGGAGTCCTGGGCTGCGGTGGCCTCCTTTTGCGAGGAAGTAATTTCGCAAAAGGAGGCGACGGAGCGGGCGCGGGAGGAAGACCCTCTCGCAGCGCCACTCCGCAGGCGACGAACGGGTCGGAGAAGGCGATTGCACGACAATCGTCTTCCCCCTCCTGGTGGAGGATAGCGGGAGACAGGCGCGGGGGCGTCTTCTCCCGCATTGCACGTATCCTCCACTTCCGCCGGGTGGGAATGACCGCGAGCACTCGCGGCTATTCTCGGGCCCCTCTCCCGGGGTGGGGAGGGGGGTGAAGGGCTCGCCGTAAAGGCGGGCGGTCGTCGGCGGGGGGCTGGATGGAAAGGCTGTGCCGGATTCCCAGTTCCCCTCCATATAGGCGATGCGGGAGTGCCGCTGGGTCGTTTAGTGGGTATACCGGTGGGGAGCACCGGGAGTCCCACATAACCCTTCCGTCCCCCGACGGGAGGGTATGCATAAAGCATTTTTCCCAGCGTCAAAAAAAAAAAAAAAAAAAAAAAAAAAAAAAAAAAAAAAAAAAAAAAAGGTTAGGTTAGGTTAGGTTAGGTTAGGTTAGGTTAGGTTAGGTTAGGTTAGGTTAGGTTAGGTTAGGTTAGGTTAGGTTAGGTTAGGTTAGGTTAGGTTAGGTTAGGTTAGGTTAGGTTAGGTTAGGTTAGGTTAGGTTAGGTTAGGTTAGGTTAGGTTAGGTTAGGTTTTTTTTTTTTTTTTTTTTTTTTTTGTGTACCTGTCCGGACGTAAAGTCCGGCCCGCGAGCTAGCCTACATTTTGTCCTCTGAATGTGACAGAGACTTTTTCTACTCTCTTTCATTCGGTCTATCTTTCTTTCTCCATACTATGTCTTTCTTCCTTACATTTGCATTGTGGGTTGCAATGCTCAGCTATAGTGCTGTCTTCGTTCATACATGTGCACTGCGGGATGCAGTGCTCGGCTATATTCCTTGTTTTTTATTTGTGTTTTATTATTAGGGTTCTTTATTTTAAATTTAATTCCTTAATTACTACATTTTTATTCTTACTTACTATGATTATACAGTAAATTGCCACATAAATGTAACCAGGATGGGTTTATACATTTTCTTCTTACTTACTACAATTGTACAGTGATCTGTTTTCTCTTACACTATTTTTCTATTTTTACAACTAGACATTTAACCTTATATCTTATCTTTATCTTCATTGTTATTATTTGTTATTACACTTATGCTGTTTTATATATTTTATTATATATATTCAACATAAATTTCTTATACTTTTACTTATTTATGATCATAGATACTATTACCATGCAACACAGTACTCACAAAAGACAAAATCAATACATACATAGCTTACATTTAGTTAACTAGTCAAGGTTTCTAATTTAACAATTTTTAGGTATCTTATAGTATTTTATTCACATTTATTATTTTTATGGTGCTCTTACATATACTTATTATATATAATACATCATACTTATTTATCTATCCTTATTTCTACGTATTACTTTATTACCTATACTCTTGCAATATTCTAAAAATACATACCTACTATGTTTATCTCCAATGACCATGCATATGTTTTCCTTTGTTAGGGTAATGTCTAGTTTTTGTTCTACCTCATATCTCAACAAACCATAGATGGGACATTCTAACAGGACGTGCTGAACCGTCTCCTCTTTATTAGGCTCACAGGGGCACGATGGGTCCCCCTTACACTTGAACCGGTTCAAGTATTCTGAGAACCCGCCGTGCCCTGTTAACATCTGTGTCAGCACATTTGAGATTTTAATCTGTCTGACTATTTTATACGCCTCTATGGCATCAGGGAAGAAAAGCTTAGTGACGGCTGCTTTGTCCTCAGTTTTGTATCTCCGGTTCCATACGTCGAGCGACTCCTTACGGATTTGTCGTTTGACGTATGAGACCGGACACGCATCGTAGTCGGATCTTTTCTTAAGGTGTATTGCAGCGCTCTTGGCCAACTCATCAGCTCTTTCATTCCCGTTCATCCCCGCGTGCGCTTTGATCCAAAATAAAGATATCTCTTTATTTTGGAGTAAGATGTTTTCCAGGTTTGTTCTGGTTTCTTTTGATAAGGGATGAACAGAGCCGGGATTCGTTACGGTCTCAAGGGCTGAACGAGAATCGCTGTAAATGCCGTAACTAGTTTCTGGGCGCTTTAGGATCTCCCGCGTGGCTCGACATATGGCGTAAAGTTCCGCCTGATAGACCGTGCAGTGAGATGAAAGCTTCAGTTTGAGGGATTTGATCTCCGCCGCACCATTCCACAAGGATAGCGCGGCGCCAACCTTCCCCTCAATCCGGCTTCCATCTGTAAAGATGCGGACTGCTTGTTGGTTGTGTTGTTCAACGAGGAGGTCGACATGGGGGCTGGTCGCTTCTGCGATGCGATTACGCAGATTTGCGATGCGGCCATGCCCCGCGTTCGTGATTGTCGGCCTCCAAGGAAGGAGGTCTACTGGTGGTCCCAGGAGTTGGCGGACCTCCGTGCGGCCTGTGTACGTGCCCGGAGGTCCCTCACCCGTATTCGGCGACGTCACCGCGGGGTCGGTGAGGAGGTGGACCGGCTTCATGAGGAGTACCGTGAAGCTCGGAAAACTCTGCGGCTGGCCATCTGCCGCGCCAAGGATGTGAGCAGAGAGGAGATGCTGGAGAGTCTTGAGCGTGACCCCTGGGGTCGCCCTTATCGTGCGGTGCGTCAAAAGCTCCGCACGTCGGGCGTTGGCGATGTCCAAGGACACCGCCAACACCACTCCGGGGATGAACGGGAATGAAAGAGCTGATGAGTTGGCCAAGAGCGCTGCAATACACCTTAAGAAAAGATCCGACTACGATGCGTGTCCGGTCTCATACGTCAAACGACAAATCCGTAAGGAGTCGCTCGACGTATGGAACCGGAGATACAAAACTGAGGACAAAGCAGCCGTCACTAAGCTTTTCTTCCCTGATGCCATAGAGGCGTATAAAATAGTCAGACAGATTAAAATCTCAAATGTGCTGACACAGATGTTAACAGGGCACGGCGGGTTCTCAGAATACTTGAACCGGTTCAAGTGTAAGGGGGACCCATCGTGCCCCTGTGAGCCTAATAAAGAGGAGACGGTTCAGCACGTCCTGTTAGAATGTCCCATCTATGGTTTGTTGAGATATGAGGTAGAACAAAAACTAGACATTACCCTAACAAAGGAAAACATATGCATGGTCATTGGAGATAAACATAGTAGGTATGTATTTTTAGAATATTGCAAGAGTATAGGTAATAAAGTAATACGTAGAAATAAGGATAGATAAATAAGTATGATGTATTATATATAATAAGTATATGTAAGAGCACCATAAAAATAATAAATGTGAATAAAATACTATAAGATACCTAAAAATTGTTAAATTAGAAACCTTGACTAGTTAACTAAATGTAAGCTAC